>CM074314.1:5890833-5928333 GCA_037194245.1 Opsariichthys bidens
TCAAGATGCATTTACTTTGACAAAGTGCTGTCAAACGATTAATCGCGATTAATCAAGAAGAGACTTGATGAGCTTTAGTGCTGTCAAACGATTAATCAAGAAGATACTTGATGAGTTTTAGTGCTGTCAAACGACTAATCAAGAAGATACTTGATGAGTTTTAGTGCTGTCGAGCGATTAATCAAGAAGATACTTGATGAGTTTTAGTGCTGTCGAGCGATTAATCAAGAAGATGCTTGATGAGTTTTAGTGCTGTCAAACGATTAATCAAGAAGATACTTGATGAGTTTTAGTGCTGTCAAACGATTAATCAAGAAGATACTTGATGAGTTTTAGTGCTGTCAAACGATTAATCAAGAAGATGCTTGATGAGTTTTAGTGCTGTCAAACGATTAATCAAGAAGATACTTGATGAGTTTTAGTGCTGTCAAACGATTAATCAAGAAGATACTTGATGAGTTTTAGTGCTGTCAAACAATTAATCAAGAAGATGCTTGATGAGTTTTAGTGCTGTCAAACGATTAATCAAGAAGATACTTGATGAGTTTTAGTGCTGTCAAACGATTAATCAAGAAGATACTTGATGAGTTTTAGTGCTGTCAAACAATTAATCAAGAAGATACTTGATGAGTTTTAGTGCTGTCAAACAATTAATCGCAATTAATCAAGAAGATGCTTGATGAGTTTTAGTGCTGTCAAACGATTAATCAAGAAGATACTTGATGAGTTTTAGTGCTGTCAAACGATTAATCAAGAAGATACTTGATGAGTTTTAGTGCTGTCAAACGATTAATCAAGAAGATACTTGATGAGTTTTAGTGCTGTCAAACGATTAATCAAGAAGATACTTGATGAGTTTTAGTGCTGTCAAACGATTAATAAAGAAGATGCTTGATGAGTTTTAGTGCTGTCAAACGATTAATCTAGAAGATACTTGATGAGTTTTAGTGCTGTCAAACGATTAATCGCGATTAATCAAGAAGAGACTTGATGAGTTTTAGTGCTGTCAAACGATTAATCGAAAAGATATTTGATGATTTTTAGTGCTGTCAAACGATTAATCAAGAAGATGCTTGATGAGTTTTAGTGCTGTCAAACGATTAATCGCAATTAATCAAGAAGATGCTTGATGAGTTTTAGTGCTGTCAAACGATTAATCGAAGATACTTGATGAGTTTTTTAGTGCTGTCAAACGATTAATCAAGAAGATACTTGATGAGTTTTAGTGCTGTCAAACGATTAATCGCGATTAATCAAGAAGAGACTTGATGAGTTTTAGTGCTGTCAAACGATTAATCGCGATTAATCAAGAAGATACTTGATGAGTTTTAGTGCTGTCAAACGATTAATCGCGATTAATCAAGAAGAGACTTGATGAGTTTTAGTGCTGTCAAACGATTAATCGAGATACTTGATGAGTTTTTTTAGTGCTGTCAAACGATTAATCAAGAAGAGACTTGATGAGTTTTAGTGCTGTCAAACGATTAATCGCGATTAATCAAGAAGATACTTGATGAGTTTTAGTGCTGTCAAACGATTAATCGCAATTAATCACACCCAAAATGAGTTTTTACGTAATATATATATAATATATATGTGTGTGTGTGCTGTGTATATTTAGTACACACATACATGTATATATTTTATGAAAACATAATTATATAAATACAAAGTAATGTATATATAAATATTTTTTTAAATACATGTGTGTGTGTGTATTTATATATCCATAATAAATATACACAGCACACACAAATATGTTACGTAAACACAAACTTTTTAATGTTTGATGTGATTTCATAATGATTAATCATGTGACCGCACTAAAAATGATATAAGATGTTAAGTTTTGTTTTCTGGAAAATGTATCAAAAGTAAGTGAGTTTTCGGCTACAAGAAAAAAAAGTCTGATATTGAATTAAGTTTATTTTTATGACCCCATATTTATTTCTTGTTTTAAGCATAAATTCACTTCATTTTGATACATTTTATCATACATATCTAAATGCATTCTGTTTCTCGGGTAAATGTATCTTATTTTAAAAATATTTACATAGTTGTACTGGAAAGCAAGATAAAAAAAATAGCGATTAAGAAAATAAATGAAAATCCCTGCGTTTGACGTCAAATTTCCTAGTTAAATGCAAAGTAAATGTGAACTAAAAGTCAACATGAAACTAGTCTTTTTTTCAATATTGTGTCGCATATCCGAGTGAAACGCTTCTGGAACGAGAACAAATGTGGGGCGGGGCTTGATTGTGTCTGTGAGGAATTGATTGGATGGTGGTGGTTTGCTATTGGTGGATCTCATGTGAGTGACAGGTTGCCCCGCCCTCGTCGTCATCAGAGAAGAGAAGCTGCGAGAGGAAGATTTTCTGATTCAACTTTATGAGACACGTGAATCTAAAATCATATTCCATGAAAGAAGAATTGATTTCATGGTGACTTTAAGACAAAAACGGCATCTTTAACATTCTTTTGGACGATTCCACATGCCGCATCAGAGGAATGAGCGGCTCAAATCGGAATATCTTCGATGAAACACGAGAGCGGTAGTCAACAAATACATAGCCGAAAGCGAGTGTGCTTTACGGCGTTGACCGCCGTCGATTCACAGCGAGCGGATCTCGAGTGTCATTTCTTCAAAGCGAGCGTGGCGGTGTGGGAGAGAGAGAGGGCTTAGGGCCAGCGTGGAAGGCATCCGAGTGCGGATTAGCCTTCCGGCTGTGGCTACGGGAGGGCCAGCTGACCCCGGGCTCCTTTTCCTCTCCCAAAACAACAATCCCCTCTCGAGCAAAGCCCCTACAAAAGGGCCTGTCCCCACTCCGGATGGGGGTTGCGGGACTTGGCAGGGGCCCTTATTTTTGGTGGTCTCACCTGTTCTGGGTGCCTGTCATCTGGGTGAGGGGAAAGTGTCAGCGTGGCTGGGATGGTTGGCAGCGGCTCGGGGAGCTTAGGCTGACCCGTTTTTAGCTAGGAAATTCACAGGGCCGCGTCCTAAGGCCACGGTGAACTCTACCTTTCATGGCTGCCGACAACCTCCGTCTGAACTGGCCTCGCGTCAGCACTATTTCAAAGAGCCCTGCGTTTGGCAGCTTGTGGGCGCGTGGCATTTTTCCTCACGTACAGCGAGGAGAGAAGCGGCGAGGGGACCGCAGGGCTGACATCTAACCCAAAAACACCTGTGCTGTGGCTTCTTCTAGCACGGCCAGACCGCATCAGGCACTCGGTGCCAACAAAGGAGGAAACTCTCGCAGTACAATCCTGCCAAAGGACAACAAATGTTGCTCGCTGTGGGTTGAAAAAATGTGCGAAAACTGGACAACCGCTTGTCATCAGGGCAGAACCCTCGAAGGGATCATATTTGCGGCTTATTTAACCCTAAAAGACTCTTAGTAGTACACATTATTACTCTAAGGTACTAATATTAATAGTCAATAAGATTATCATTTTGACTGAAAAAAATCGAGTCGAATATGCTTCATAATTGGCAAATTTTGCAAAACTGATTTAAATCTGAATAACGCAACTATTGTCTTTTTAAGAGCTGCTTTACAGCAGAATTCGAATTTGTTTCATGTATTTGATGAATTTTGCATCTTTGATTCCTGCTTTGAAACGATCTGTATTGTATAGGAACAATTAATAATCGGATCAAAACAAACTCTGGTGAGATTGTGCGTTTGAATAAGTCGTGGCCTAGTGGTGAGGGAGTCGGGCTTGTAACCTGAAGGTTGCAGGTTCGATTCCCACGCCGGCAGGAATTGAAGGTGGGGATTGTGAATGAACAGCACTCTCTCCACCTTCAATACCATGACCAAAGTGACCTTGAGCAAGACACCTGACCCCTAATTGCTCCCCTTGTAAGTCGCTTTGGATAAAAGCATCTGCTAAATGATGAAAAATGAAAATGAAATGAACGCTGCCAACCAAACCCCAAACAAACTGATCAAGACCCCTGAAAAGATGCTGGATGACAAACTCTGGTGCAGTTCGACAGAGATATGAACGCAACACAGACCAAAGACATGTAAACGAACCAAAAACATGAAGATGTCACCAGATGTGAGAATGCTGAAGCACACCTGCTTTTCCTCGTCAAACGGCGTCAGATCTTTGTTTGTGTGCGACTCCTGCCGCTGCTTTAAATGTCTTATAAACGCGTCACGAGTTCTCAGATGGTAATACGAACATTTTAGGGGTAGAAAAGATACAAAGTTGTCTTATGAAAAGTACTGATGCGGCCTCAGGTATATTTCATGTTTTAAAAATGTCTTATTAGAACTTGAACTTGTTTAGGTTGCAATGTTGTTTTGAAACAAAACTAAAATGGCCATGAAACTAAACTTTTACAGCTAAAAACGGCTGAATGAAAGTGCAAAAGGATCAAGCAGAAATATAGCGGTTACCCCATACACAGAATAAGGTCAGAAATAAAAACTTTTCTGAAGAACGTCAGATACACTTTCAAATAAAAGGCCATATTTTAGTACTTTCATTGATAATCTTTTTGTAATCAGAGCCGACACACGCAGCGATGACTGTGGCAGCTCATATGATTTCACTCATGACCTATTCAGTTCATGTCTACACTTTCTTCAGGCTGTGAGTGTGTTTTGCGATCAGCCAGTCATCTGTCTGCCTGTAGAGATGATCTACAGCGTGTCGTCCTCGTCCAGCAGTGATCTAGGCTCGGGTGGAAAACACATGTTCACGCCTGCGGTAATCCTCTCACCTGTTCAGACGAGGCCTCGAGGGGAAACGACCGCCACACACACGCGGTTCACACACTCGGATACGCTCGCATAAAACGAGCGTTCCAAAACCCGTATGATTCCTCTGAGATGTTAGACAGAATGTGGAAAACACCATAAAAGTATGAGAATACACGAGTTATGCACTATATTCAAATGTCTTCTGAGACCTTTGTGTGTGGAATATGGCACATAAGTCACATGACCACTTTGTTATGGCGTCTTTTTCCTCTTTTTGATCGCCATCCACTTAATAATAATAACACGAGGTCAGAACAAGGGCTGCATGATTATTTCATTTCTTTCATTTTTCATCATTTAGCAGACGCTTTTATCCAAAGCGACTTACAAGGGGAGCAATTAGGGGTCAGGTGTCTTGCTCAAGGGCTTTTAGTCACGGTATTGAAGGTGGAGAGAGTGCTGTTCATTCACAATCCCCACCTTCAATTCCTGCCGGCGTGGGAATCGAACCAGCAACCTTCAGATTACAAGCCCGACTCCCTCACCACTAGGCCACGACCACCCCTGATTAATCAATATAAAACAGAAATCGCCGTACAGCTTATAATCAAATCGTAAAAACTGATTTCATTTAAAACATGCATCAACCTAATGTAAGAGAAGCGGCTGTTGTCAACAAGCTATGTGTAAGAAGTTTCATGTATTAATCGCTTTTTTATTGACAATGTATGAACAAATGAGACCTTCCGAAGCCTGTAGGCTGATTTTTATTTTGCCGGATGTGACGTTTACACATGCTTCTGAGAGACGCTCTTCCATTCGGTACAAATGAAAGGAATGAATGCTTATACAATGTTCAGAATAAAGCCAAAAGAGCCATTCTGTACCGTAATGTCAATGTGTCATGCAAAGAAAAGGCAACTATACTCTCACATAACCAGATCTATATAGGCTACAGTCTCAGATATACTTTATAATCAATTCATGCAGTCAGAACGACTCATGCGTTCACACTTGTCACGTTTGGTTCGATTAAAAACGAACCCTGGTGCGATCGCTCAGTTCATATGTGAACCCTGGTGCGCACCAAACAAGCTAAAAAGACGGGTCTCGGTCCGCTTCCAAACGAACTCTGGTGCGGTTCGGTTGATATATGAACGCGACACGGACCAAAGACACGTGAACGAACCAAAAACAGGACGTGATGTCACGAGATGCGACGCTACGAGTCACTGATGTGACGACGCGGGAAGATCGGAGAATCCAAAATGAGTCGAGGGCAAACATGGAGCGACGAGGAGGTGAAGTTTCTGTACAACGGAGGAAATCCTGAATGTTTTGAACATTTGATGAGCTCTTCGTGATTCTCAGCTGGTAAAAATAAAGCATGAAATGACGGCGTTTAATCCAGAACACAGCGTTGTTTTGAATGTTCGGTAAGCGAGTCCGTCGCCAAATATACGTCATAAAAGCCGACCAATCGGGTCGTGACCGTATCCCTACGCCTTCGGTTCGGTAACTTTAGTTAAAAATGCCAGTGTGAACGCTAAGAGGACCAGGACTATATGTTTTGGACCAAACGAAGTGTGAACGCACCCCAAATGAAAACTTTTGAGTGTACTAACCTTAAACTTAACCTCACAAAAGACCAAAACTGGTAATAAAGAACTTAAAACGCTCTTCTGACACTCGTGAAGCAGGACTGAAATCGACTGAAACGGCCGTCAGAAATCAGAAGTCCTGATGCCGCTGGAGTACGTGAGAGATGTGAGAGCGAGTCTTGCGGGTTTAAAGAGTCTTTGGATTACGTCAGTGTAATCTCTCAATAGTATCGGTTCCTTTCTTCCCAGCTCCGATTCGCTTCCATTGATCAGAGGGGGGAAAAAAAAACTGTAGTCCCTGACATTTGAGTCCTCTTATTGATCACTTCCTGTTTTGAGGGAATGAAGCGGGTCCAGGACGATGCAGTAAATCTCATCACTGGAAACATCCTGCGCTCAAACCGCCGCGCCTGATAAAGGCTTTGGTTTTATCAGCTTGGAAATAATTCTATCATTACCGTTTGAAGTCATTTTTCTCTCCTCGTGGTTTTTGTGTTGAGGCCTCAGTGAATTCTGGCTCATAAATACACCAGTTTTATAATAACCATGTGTGAAATAAGGCTTGATTTACATAGAGTTATTTTACTTCCACTGTAAAATAACTCTATGTGACTATATAATCAGTGGTGTAGAAAGTGCTGGAACGCAATACTTGAGTAAAAGTGTCGATATCTTACCAGAAAATGACTTTGGTGGAAGTTAAAGTCACTGTTTAGAACTTTTATTTCTTGAGTAAAAGTTTTAAAGCATGTGATATTTTTTGGATTTAAGTATGAAACGTATTTTTTTCGATATCAAACATACTTAAGTGTTGAAAGTAAATTGAGTCGAAAATATTATAAAAAATTGTTCTATACACAGTTTGAATCTCTTACATTTTGTCCGCTTAGAATCAAAAACCGAGCGCGCAGCCTCACGTCACGTGCCAAAACAAACTCCACGAGGCGTCAGTGATCGTTTTTATTTGGCCTCTAGAGGTCGCTCTCGTACCGCACGCTTCCAGCGACGGACGCGACCCGGAAAATGAAATCAAGCGCGGTTGTTCGAGCACTCGCGATCTGTGTTCTTCCGACTTTATTTTGTAGTAAGTAACGAAAACGCTTTGGAAAAAATGTATCGGAGTAAAAGTAAAAGTTGACCGAAATATAAAAAAGTAAGTTCAGATTCTCCCAAAACAATACTATTAATAGTATTAATACTTCCTTACATTACACCTCTGTGTATAATAAAATGTAATTTATCATTACTCCAGTCTTCAGTGTCACATGATCCTTCAGAAATCATTCTAACATAAAATAGAAATTTTTATAATTAGTTGAAAAGGGTTATATTTGCGCGGAAACCGTTGATGAATAGAACGTTCAAAAGCATAATATAAGAACTCTATATTCTACATTAATGACTAATTCTTAATAATCCTCCTTAAAGTTCCCTGTCCTGAAGGTCACAGCGAGGTGAGATGTTTCCACGGTCGTCTCCGGTCGGGCCGGTCTTACGGTGGACGGACGTGACCCTCTGCCTCGGTCTCATTTCATCGTCGCCTTGAAAAGCCTGATTGATTTGGCGCTCACGTAGCGTCGCATCGGAGACAGACGGTGACCTTGCGACTGAGGAGGGACAAGGGACGGACGACTAGAGGCTCTTTCACGCCATCGTATTCATCTGGAAACGCTGGTTAAACTGGGATAACTCCAGTCAAGTTTGACTTGGAGGATGTTCAGCAACTTGTGGGCCGACAGTGAGGAACTCGAGTTAGAAAAGATCTTTCATGAGGAGCAGAGAACAAATACATCTAATCACATTTTCATTGCAGTTTGGGGTTATTCATATTGACTAACTGTTATAATATTATATATGATATGACATATCATATCATATCATATCATATCATATTATATTATGGATCACTAAAAAAACATTTTTATTACTTTGAAAAGAAATCAACTAACTGTTATATTTTATTATATTATTAAATTATATTATATTATATTATTTTATGGATAGCTATAAAAACATTTTCATTACTTTGAAAAGAAATCAACTGTTATATTTTATTATTATATTAAATTACACTATTTTATGTATCGCTATAAAACATTTTCATTACTTTGAAAAGAAATCGACTAACTGTTATATTTTATTATTATATTATATTATATTATATTATATTATATTATATTATGGATCGCTATGAAAACCTTTTCATTACTTTGAAAATAAATAAATATAAAGTGAAAATAGAAAAAAATTAAATGTAAAATAAAACTGTTGACTAAAACAAATTGACTAACTGTTATTATATTATATTATATTAAATTATATTATTTTATGTATCGCTATAAATACATTTTTATTACTTTGAAAAGAAATTGACTAACTGTTATATTTTATTATTTTATTATATTATATTATTTTATTTTATGTGTCGCTATAAAACATTTTCATTACTTTGAAAAGAAATAAATATTTCTTTTAATAGAAAAAGTAAAATAAATAACTGTTGACTAAAACAAATTGACTAACTGTTATTATATTATATTATATTATGGATTACTATAAAAACATTTTTAAAGTTACCAACTGTTATATTTATTATATTATATTATATTATTTTATTTTATTTTATTTTATGGATCACTATAGAAAACATTTTCATTACTTTGAAAATAAATAAATAAATATTAAGTGAAAATATAAAAAAATAAAATGTAAAATAAAACTCCTGACTAAAACAAATTGACTAACTGTTATTATATTATATTATTTCATGGATCGCTATAAAAACATTTTCATTATTTTGAAAAGAAATAAATATTGAAAATATAAATGTAATTCAAAATAATATCAATAAAATAATCCTATATTTTATATATAATAATATTATGTTTTATAATATGGGGGGGTTGTTGAATGCCTCATTCTGATTGGCTGACAAATGTTTTGAACTTTACATTCATCAAAGAATCCTAAGAATCCACACAGATTTTCAACATTGATAATAATCATAAATGTTTCTTGAGCATCACATCAGAATGATTTCTGAAGGATCACGTGACACTAATGATGCTGAAAAATTACACTGTACTATATATTCACATAGAAAACAGCTGATTTAAATTGCACTATTTTTTCCCAGTTTTTTTAATCAAATAAATGCAGCTTTGTTGAGCAGAAGACACGTGCACTGACGTCAGCGCTTCGGTTTCGATTCATTTCTGACCATCTCTCCCTATTTTCTGGGCTCTTATTCCTCCAGATAATATATTTGCATTAATTTTTCATCAGCTAGTAATGCGATTCATTCTCGGGCGTCTCGTGCGGAGCAGAGATTCCGTTACTTCATTCAGCTCCGTACGGACGGAAGCGCTTTCACGGGCACAGATGGATTGTGGGTGAACGGCACTCTCACAGAGCCGTTCCCAATCCAGCCCGCATGTTCTCATGTTACTCCTCCATACACATTAGTCTGCAAAACATGACTCTGACTCTCTTAAATTATGCTTTACTTGACAAGCAAAGACATCAAGTTCTGAAAAAATACTTAAAGTAAGAAAAAACAAAAGGAGAAAGAAAAATGGCAACACTTTACAGAAGTAAGTAATACATTTGTTAAAGTATTAATTAATCAGCCGGAACATTAAATGTAAATGTTCAAATGAATAAATGCTTCAGACGTATTTAATTCATGTTTCTATAACAACAAACTTAATTCAAAGATTATTTGTCTGACGCACATGATGGATTTTTCAGACTTATTTTGCTTCAGTAATGTTGGGAAAACGGGAAGAAAGCCATTTCTGCAGCGTAATAACACACACACAAAGGGAAGGAAAAGCAAGAGAGAAAGAAATATCAGCGAGCGTATTTGATTGTCACCGATTTCCCACATGGCAGGACTTTAAAAAAGCATCCGCAGGAAGAGAGCCGAGATGTTCGGAAAACATTTAGCGGATCAATACGTCGGGGAGCGAGCGTGCGCTCTGGGACACGAGCCTTTCCAGCCGGAATACTGTTACACTTCTATTAGTCAGACGCACGGATCGACCTATTCAGCATATTTCTGTCTCTCTGCCCAACAGCCGCAATTATTTACTGCCGTGTTGCTCATGCGAGCGAGCGCGGGTCGTGCCAGCAGCGCCTCGGGTCCGGCGCGGCTTTGACACGGGGCCACCGGAGCGCCGGCCAACTACATTTACGGCTTGTGTGTCTCTGGCAAGCGCGGCTTCATCTGGCGCTCCGTGAAGCCGGATCGCTGACGTGCGTTTGATGAACATGTGACTGATTTAAAGGCCAACAAATGACACTGCAAAGGAACATGTGACCGAATGTAATCAAACACGAGTTTCTGAAGATCCCCGAAACTTCCCATAATCTGTCCGTGTGTGATTTGATGAACTGAACGACAGACGAATCTGTGTCTGCGAACGGATCTCTGACATCAAAACACACGGGAAGAGTTTCTCCTCACTTTTTAACGCTATTTATTGAATTGTCCCACTATATACTCACACTCAAAAAAATAACATAAACATAAGTTTTATGCAATTTAATCACGTAGCAATTTTCCATCCATTCGGATGACATAGTTTTAACATAAACAAACTTAATGTGATTCATATTTGTCAGTCAGATGTAAATGAAATAGGTCAGATTTATGTAATAGTTGAGTGTATGAATAGTGAGAGATGTTTCTCTGTCCTTCAGTGATTCTGCTTGTTAACAGCAGGCGTTCATCAATACTGCTCAATGATCTCATGAACTCTGACGCTGCTTCAACGGTACTTTAACTCAGTAGTGTGCACACACACGACCACTAAACAGTGTTCATTAACCTGTGAACTATTACATCAATCTTATGGAAATGGAAATGGAAAATTGCTATTGTATGTATGTATATATATATATATATATATATATATATATATATATGCTTTTATTGGTCTTAAATGGATAATTAGCCCATGATTTACTCACCCTCAAGCTATTCTAGATGTATATGACTATCTTCTTTCAGACGAACACAATCGGAGATATATTTAAAAATATGGTAGTGAATGGGGCGGGTAAATTTTGAAGCCCAAAAAAATGCATCTATTCATCATATAAATAATCCAGGCGGTTAATAAAGGCCTTCCGATGGGTTTGTGTAAGAAAATACCTATATTTAAAACTTTACAAACTATAATAACACACTGACGTGCGCATCGATTTACGGTCGACGCGTGACGTAAACGCGGAAGCATTACAATTAGAAGTGTAAAACGAGAAATTGGAGGGTTTCGATATAAGAGTAGAGGAGCTTGAGTTGGAAAGCTGGCTCTACTCCTGCATCGCTTCAGGGGTCACTGTTTTTGGAGTAAGTTTTGATATTTTTCTAACACAAACGCTCGGACGCATCAGGATATTTTTAGATGTGTTCGTCTGAAAGAAGATGGTCATGTACACTTAGGATGGCTTGAGGGTGAGTAAATCATGGGGTAATTTTCATTCTGGGTGTGAACGATCCCTTTAAGACCGATAAAAGCAAATATATATAGTTTGATTTTGAGGTTTAGGCTGAATCTAAACCAAACCCAAACTCTTACGCTTAGACTGGGCTTAAACTAATGGATCTAACCCTGGACAGAGTTTAATAAAATATCAGAAGGGAAACTAAAAACTGTTATTTTGATATCACTTTTTAATATGTAATTTATTTTCATATATATATATATATATATATATATGTTTTTTTTTTTTTTTTTTTTTTTCCCAAGTAAATTTTTCTTTCTTTTTTCTTTCTTTCTTTTTTTAAAGTTAAGTGTTACCATTTTTTTTAAAGTTAAGTGTTACCATTTTTTTTAAAGTTAAGTGTTACCATTTTTTAATTTCTTTTTTAAAGTTAAGTGTTACCATTTTTTAAAGTTAAGTGTTACCATTTTTTTTTTAAAGTTAAGTGTTACCATTTTTTTTTAAAGTTAAGTGTTACCTTTTTTTATTTCTTTTTTAAAGTTAAGTGTTACCATTTTTTAAAGTTAAGTGTTACCATTTTTTTATTTCTTTTTTAAAGTTAATTGTTACCATTTTTTTTAAAGTTAAGTGTTTACATTTTTTAATTTCTTTTTTAAAGTTAAGTGTTACCTTTTTTTTAAAGTTAAGTGTTTACATTTTTTAATTTCTTTTTTAAAGTTAAGTGTTACCTTTTTTTTATTTCTTTTTTAAAGTTAAGTGTTACCATTTTTTTTAAAGTTAAGTGTTACCATTTTTTAAAGTTAAGTGTTACCTTTTTTTTAAAGTTAAGTGTTTACATTTTTTAATTTCTTTTTTAAAGTTAAGTGTTACCATTTTTTTTAAAGTTAAGTGTTACCATTTTTTTAAAGTTAAGTGTTACCTTTTTTTTAAAGTTAAGTGTTTACATTTTTTAATTTCTTTTTTAAAGTTAAGTGTTACCATTTTTTTTAAAGTTAAGTGTTACCATTTTTTTTAAAGTTAAGTGTTACCATTTTTTTTAAAGTTAAGTGTTACCATTTTTTTTTAAAGTTAAGTGTTACCATTTTTTTAAAGCTAAGTGTTACCTTTTTTTTAAAGTTAAGTGTTTACATTTTTTAATTTCTTTTTTAAAGTTAAGTGTTACCATTTTTTTTAAAGTTAAGTGTTACCTTTTTTTAAAGTTAAGTGTTACCATTTTTTAAAGTTAAGTGTTACCTTTTTTTTAAAGTTAAGTGTTTACATTTTTTAATTTCTTTTTTAAAGTTAAGTGTTACCTTTTTTTTAAAGTTAAGTGTTTACATTTTTTAATTTCTTTTTTAAAGTTAAGTGTTACCATTTTTTTTAAAGTTAAGTGTTTACATTTTTTAATTTCTTTTTTAAAGTTAAGTGTTACCTTTTTTTTAAAGTTAAGTGTTTACATTTTTTAATTTCTTTTTTAAAGTTAAGTGTTACCTTTTTTTTAAAGTTAAGTGTTTACATTTTTTAATTTCTTTTTTAAAGTTAAGTGTTTACATTTTTTAATTTCTTTTTTAAAGTTAAGTGTTACCATTTTTTTTTTTAAGTTAAATGTTACCATTTTTTTTTTTTTTTTTTAAATAACACGTTTTTTATGTTTTTTAACCCCGGAACAAGCACTGATAAAAAGTTTTAGCATGTAAAAAAACGAAGCGATCGGCCCTTTCGCTATCACGCATCTCTGACATTTGAAAAGCCAGCGGAGCTCCTCACCTTCCTTCAGCATGCCCACTTTCAGACACTTCATGAAGCGGCACGCCTGACAGGACTTGCGTCTTCTTTTGGTGATCTCGCACTCGTTGGTGGCCGGACAGCTGTACTCGATGTTACCTGGTGGGAGACAAAGAGAAAAGAGCGTGAGGCGCTTCTTCTGCTCGCTGTCCAAAAATAACCCGGCCTAATGCGGGAGAGTTTTACAGCGCTGCACTGCATCCATCAAAGCCATCAAAAGAACGCTCTATAAATCACTTTATTTATAAAATCATCTTTTACTCAATTTGATAAATTGCTTGTGGCCGTGAGACACTGCAGAACAGGGACGGCGTGTGCCGGAGAGATGAAGAAACATGAGGCAACAAAACAGATGAGACAGGATTCAAAACAAAAGATCCCGACGCCTCTGTTCAAATCACACCTCGCCAAATTACATCGGCAAATTCGGAGCGCACGTGTAACCAAACCGCTATTTACATGGAGAATATGACCAGCTCCTGATACATTATTCAAGCTGAGCGCTTGATACCTGCACAATGAAAGAGCCGTTTGAGTCGTATTGTGCGAGTAACAATAGGCAAAGTGCTTGATATACTCTGCCATTCTGCTTGTGTCCATGTACATTTAACTGCGGCGAGGCATTTCAATTAGGACATGTATGGATAATGGCAGGAGAGAAGCCTAAATGCGGAATGACAGTCGGCAGACAGCGCTCTTGTTCTCGTGCGAGCGTGTGGTTTGAATGTCTATGCGCTCGCTCAATTTATTCAGGCTCGTCTTGATCGCCGAGGACGGCGTGGTGAATAAAAACATACTGTACAGCGGAGGAAAACAATGGCAAATCCGCCGGGATTTACCAGAAATGGTGCGTAACTTTTAAACAGTCACCTTGAAATCAATTTGATGGAATATCGCAGTGTTTATTCTAAATGATTCATCGTTATTGTTTTAGATTCACGTGTCTCATGATCTTCAATCAGAACATCTTCCTCTAGCAGCTTCTCTTCTCTGAGGATGACCTGTCACTCAAACCACAACCGTCCAATCAACTCCCTCACAGATGAAATCAAGCCCCGCCCCACATTTGTTCTTGTTCGAGAAGCTGTTTGACTTGGATATACGACACAATAGGGAAGAAAAGACCAGTGCAACTTCCCTTTTAAGAAGACTTTTATTGTTTTAAAATGATTCCTGGGGTGCACTTATAATGTTCCTATTCTTTTTACATCAAAAATTGCCATCATTTAGAAATAAAAGGCATTTTTCCCACCTTGATTTTATCTTCTGGTTTGAACGCTCTGTTTTAAGGGGCGTGTCTGCTGTGAGACTTCAGTGTAAACGCCCACTGCTGTGATTGGCTGACGTCTTTGCATATGAAATAGAAACTCTTGAAAACTTTTAGCACGTTTTTACTGTTACAGCTCTCAAGGTTAACTAATCGTGAAAAGTGCTGCATTATATTGAGATCGTGGCACGAAAGGTTGCAGTGATGATCATTATAGTCGATCACAGACATGTTGTTGAGCTCATGAAATCTCGTCAATTCAACTCAATTTCTGCACACTAACGAATGCTTTCATCATTACTAACAGTGTAACGAAGAGATTCGTAGAATAAAATGAGTTTTGGCGTCACTGATAAACTCATCCTGTTTGATTGACAGCTCTAGCGACAGTAAAGGGAGCGTTCTTTGATCACGTTCTACTTCAATCACAGTTTAAATAACAGATTCTTTTCATCCTACTGAGAGAAACAAGGTGAAGTTGAGCGTTTAGTCACTGGTTTGATTTACTGACACACAGACAAAGATCATCTGACTGTACATGAATCATATCAGATCAGGCATTAGAATGTTTCATCACTGTTGAGTCGTAAAAGTCGCCGAAATGCGATTGATTTACCAAAGAATCCACAGTGAAGTAAAAAAGCTCCACTGAGACATTCACATTATTGAATATAAATATTCCCAGCGTTATGATCCTGTGAATTATTTCAGTCCTGTATCGCTCTTCTCTCCTCCTCCTCAGTGGGCGGGGCTAACGCTGCAATGATGAAGTGGGCGTTGACTTCTTCTGTGGGGGGCGGAGTTTCACCCTCTATGACACATTCCAGGATCAGTCATTCGCTGGACCTGGTGTCAATAAAAGCTTTTATTGGACTAACAAGGAAGTTTTCAGTTCTGAAACTTACAGGATATTCTTATAGTACGATGACCTCTAATACATCAGAAGCTCAAGGAAAAGTTGATTTCTCAATTCACGACCCCTTTAAATAGTGCAGCTTTTGGTTTAACGTGGCAAAATTTAATGGGTTGGTTTTGGCAGTACAACTGCAATTTAGGTCTTCTTATTCAAGCAAATATGTGTTTAAACGTAACTATACAACGTTCTGTCTCTCCAATTAAAAATCCCTCACTGGTTTTGTGCTAATTACGGCCCTACAGAATAATAAAATAAAAAGGTAATTCTTTACTTTTATCTCACAATTCTCACTTTTTTTCTTGCAATTCAGAGGAAAAAAAAGTCTGAATTTTTTTAATAATTATATAAACACTATGAAATATATATTATAATATATTATAATATCTTAGAGAACTGATATATATATATATATATATATATATATATATATATATATATATTACAATATTTAATTTAAAGATAATAAAAAGCACATGCAGCAATGACATTTATAGTTATTCAACATAATATTTATTAAATTACAAACGAATAATTTGAAAATGAATCAGTATGGAAAAAATGACTTGGAAAAATAAACCTGTAAAATAACTAGGTTTATACTTTGTACAGAAACGTCTTTAATAATATCATAGTAGTTTTCACAAATAAAGAAATGTTTGGGAGATCCTGTGCATCCAGGCGCAAACTTTTTCAAAATAAAAGTCCCATTTTGCAAACTTATCAGCCAAACTAAATAATTTATAAATTCCGAATTTCTTGCCAATATATTGATTGACCTCAAGTGAACTCATCTTTATTTCTACAGCGCTTTATACAATACAGATTGTTTCAAAGCAGCTTCAAAGAAAACAATTTGATTGACAGGCGATCTGACCAATCATAATCCGTCATTGTGTGGGTCAAAGCGGTCAGGGGAGTTAGTAGATGAACGTTGGTGAACTCGAATCACGTCTTGAAACAACATTCCTTCTGATGTTCATTCATGTTTATTTGATGCTATAAATGAACTAGAGATGATCGACACATTAAACACACACTAGACGCTATTGATTCATTCAACTGCTTTAAAACATGACAAAACTGTTTCAGTCGTTGTCAGTGTCTCTTTGCTCTTCACTGCGTGAGAACATGATGTGTGGCATGAGAGCGCATAGCAACGGTAACTAAAGGGGGCGGGGCTTTTCGAAGGGTCAATTCAGTTCAAATTCTGTTCTCATCTGAAGGTGCATTAAATATTACTGAATAATTGTTCTGTAAATCCCACTAAAAATGACATTTATTATAATTTCTACATTTTATTTTACTCATAAGAAGCTTATATGTGAATTACTACATATAGTGTTCAACTATTATTTAATTTTCTTTCATATAAATACCAGCCCGTCTGCAGCTGAACTAGTTTCTATCCATCAGCTTCGCTGCTGTAAACCTTTCTTGAAGGTTTCTCGGGAACAAATCGTACTTCGTTAATGAATTATTTATGCCTTTATTTATTGCAATGAACAATAAATAAATCAGTCACCTCATATATAGAGCGTGTAGATCATCAGCTTTCTGAAATATTCCACAAACGCTTCCATCCCCCATTCCCAACTTATGCAATTATGTTAACATTATTGCACAGATCAAGCGGATGGTCCCAAGATGTATTAAATAATTAGAAATTCACCCTTTTATCTGGGTTATACAAATCAGTATGCAAATGCAGCAGATCTCTTTGGGTTTGGGGTAAATAAAGGTGTGAAAATGAACGACTGATTGCGCCTCTTCCTGTTTTCCCATTTGTTGTCACGAGCTACTAAACAGCTCTAATCAAACGCATTTCCTGTGCGTTTCCACGTTTCGACTCATGAATTGGTTTTCCCACAGCTAGAATGAGCAGAGACTCATTCCTCATTTATCCTATCATATTTTCTGGAGAAGGAAAGGCTGAAACTTCCTATTCTGGGATGCGTCCCTGTGGGATCATTACACCAGGATACGTCTTGAATTGCAGTGTTGGTAAGCGTATCCCGGCTGTCTGATTGGCACTCTGAGGGCGGAAGAGTCGAGCCGCCGTTCCACCGGGAGACTGATGGCTCTCGTTCCCTCTGAAACACACTCCTGGTCTCTTAGACACACCTTCGGCTCTCGGGCACGAGGTCTGATCCACATCGCAGATCATTCTGACCTCTTCCTGTCTGGCCCACTTTGAATTAGCTGTAATGTGGAACAGACCTTATGCTTAAATATTAGTTGACTTCAGAATTCAAAATTCCTGATAATTTACTCTCCTCCATGATGTTCATGTCCTTCTTTCTTCAGTGGAAACGAAACTAAACATTCCAGGATTGTTCTCCATATAGTGGACTTCAATGGGGTTCAACGGGTCCAAATGTCAGTTTCAGTGCAGCTTCAACATGATCCAGACGAGGAATAAGAGTCTGATCTAGAGAAACCGTCGCACATTTTATAAAAAAAAATAAACATTATATACTTTTTAACCACAAATGCTCGTCTTGCACTGCCACACATTACGTCATCACGCTGAAAAGGTCACGTGACGTAGGAGGAAGTACCGATCCGGTGTTTACACAGCGAACATGCAAAGACTAAGTCAAACGGCCTTTACAAAAAAGGTAAAACAACATTGTTGAGTAATTTTGAAGTTGCCTACGTCACGTGACCTTTCCAGCGTGATGACGTGATGTGTGGAGCATCACAGAGCAGCGCAAAACGAGCATTTGTGGTTAAAATGATCATTATTTTTTTAATAAAATGAGCGATGGTTTCTCTAGATCAGACTCTTATTGCTCGTCTGGATCATGAAGATCCTTTGAAACTGACATTTGGACCTTCAACCCGTTGAACCCCATTGAAGTCCACTATATGGAGAACAATCCTGGAATGTTTAATTTCTTTTCCACTGAAGAAAGTAAGACATGAACATGGAGGAGAATAAATGATCAGCAAATTTGAATTCTGAAGTGAACTAATGCTTTAAATAGGCCTTTAGTGACATGTAAAGCGAACTGATTAAAATTTCAATTGCAAATGTGCAAAAAAGGCTTGTCTGAAGAGCAGCAAAATTTGACCAAAAATGTCGATTAAAAAACAATACAACTATAAAATATAAATAATAAAGAGGATTAAAATGCTCAAAATATTAACAGAGTAATATATATATATATATAATACAATACTAATATTTATGGCTGTCATTAAAGTCACCATGAAATCAAAAATGGCAATTATATTTTTAATTTTTATTGAATATTACCATATTATACTAAATGATTTCTCAAGCACAACATCATTGTTTTAAATTAACGTTCCTTGTAATCATGAATGCGGACGAGGGTCACTCACATGAGATCCACCAATAGCAAACCATCCAATCAACCCCCCCCCCAACACACAATCAAGCCCCGCCCCACATTTGCTCTCGTTCCAAAAGGCTTTATTTGCGACATGATGCAATACGGAAGACGAGAGCGCAATCGCTTCAGACCTATAAAAGTTATATTTTTAAAATAAAAAGTCTTTGGATTGGAGAAGACAAATAAAGTTTTTTTTTTTTTTTTACCGTCTCAACATTTATCGGCTTTAATTTCTTTGATGGTTTTTCAGGAGCGGTGCCAGGGCATGGTTTGGGGAGAGACTCGGGTCGAGTAAGTAAATTACAGTAAAATGGAAGGTCTTCCCCATCAAAATCTAAACTGACTTTTACAAGCGTCCTGTCAGGCTCCATTACTACACAGAAGAAAGAGACGGAGCTCTCGTACAACTTTACACCTGAGCTGAGAATGGGCTCGGGAAGAGGCGGGTCACGCCGGTCTTGGACGTGCATTTCGAGAGAAATATCTCCACGTGTTCGATGGAGAGTTGAATAAGCGAAGCAAAAGCGACTGAACTCGTTCGGTGAAAGCAAACACTGACACTAACCGACACGATCAGTCTCTGATCCTCAACAGAAAATGTACTTCATAAACCGTACAACGTTTTTACCACTTCAGAGACGAATCGTCTTTCGGTCCAGACCCAGAAGAGATCTAGGTTCAATGTTCTAATTATGATTTGCAAGCATTTCTAAGTGGGTTTTACACTTGAACCTCGTTCACAACACTTGCTCTACAGCAAAACGGGCGCTTAAATCCGGTCACATATCACACTTCACTGTTAAAAAATTACTGTAAATTTTACAGTATAATACTGGCAGCAGGGTTGCCCGCCAGTTACTGTAAATTTTACAGTATAATACTGGCAGCAGGGTTGCCCGCCAGTTACTGTAAATTTTACAGTATAATACTGGCAGCAGGGTTGCCCGCCAGTTACTGTAAATTTTACAGTATAATACTGGCAGCAGGGTTGCCCGCCAGTTACTGTAAATTTTACAGTATAATACTGGCAGCAGGGTTGCCCGCCAGTTACTGTAAATTTTACAGTATAATACTGGCAGCAGGGTTGCCCGCCAGTTACTGTAAATTTTACAGTATAATACTGGCAGCAGGGTTGCCCGCCAGTTACTGTAAATTTTACAGTATAATACTGGCAGCAGGGTTGCCCGCCAGTTACTGTAAATTTTACAGTATAATACTGGCAGCAGGGTTGCCCGCCAGTTACTGTAAATTTTACAGTATAATACTGGCAGCAGGGTTGCCTGCCAGTTACTGTAAATTTTACAGTAGTGTAACTGCAATTCAATTTACAGAATTTCCCTGTATTACCGTAAATATCTGTATTTTTTAAATGACAAAGGGTCAATTTACAGCAACATTCTGTAAATTTGAGTCAAACCCCAGAATGCATTGCAGTTTACAGCAATATGCTGTATTATTAAAAAACAGCCAGTGGCTGTAAAATAATGCTGTCACTTTTACAGCAATTCATTACATTGTTCAGTGCGCTGACATCTCTGTGAGTCCATCGGGTCATCCTCATGACTTTCCTCTGTTTAATCCGGTCAAGGATGTGCTTGTAAATGAGCTCAATGACTATTGCACTACAGTTCATGAAGTGATAAACACTCGTTCAATGAAGAAATGAAGGCCTCGTATCGCTATACAGACTCAAACGTTTAGAGATGAGAATCATAAGGAATGATCAACAATTTTAGTTCTTTATTTCCATTTTTGCCTTACAGTATACTTGATTTGTGGTAACACTTTACAATAAGGATCCATTAGTTAACATTAAGTAACATTAAAGGGGTGTTTTCTCTTTTTTAACTTTAGTTAGTGTGTGATGTTACTGTTTAAAGTTGTGTAAAGTTACGACGCTCAAAGTTCAATGCAAAGAGTGAGATTTTCTTTTACAGAAATCGCTTTTTAAAGACCACAACAAACGGCTGGTAGGAACTACAACGAGCTTCTTCCTGGATTGGTGACATCACTAACCCTAAAATTTACATAAACCCCGCCCCCGGGAACACGCATCGAAGGGGGCGGGGCCATGTTGTGCTGCTTTAGAGTTGTTGCAGTCGAGTGTTGTTGACGTCGTCATTTTACGCCACAAATGAGGGTCGATTCAAGGAAAAGAGATGAACGTGACGACACACGCTAGTGACGAGTCGATCAACATCAATTTATCCACTAACCGTTTGAACACTTTCCTCATTTTGTCTGCGTGAGATTCTCCAGCTTTGTTGTTGTTGAGCTGTTAAAGCTCCGCCCTCTTCTGGAGCAGCAGCTCATTTGCATTTAAAGGGACGCGCACAAAAACGGCGTGTTTGGGTTTGACGAACTCTAATGAATGATCTGTGAGCTGAAACTTCACATTCTGGACACACCAGAGACTGAGATCACATCTTGTGAAAGAGGCGTTATAGCTGCCGTTTAACTAACAATAATCCATTCATTTGTTAAAGTATTCAACTGTTCATGTCAGCTCAGGTCCATTAAATAATGTTTGTGATTTTAATAATGTATTAATAAAGTAATTATCATTAACTTAGATTAATCAATGCCTAAGAAGTATTTTTATTGCTAAAACATGTTAATTAATATACTGTAGTTAACTAATAGAAACCATCCCAGCTAACAGGGAACGTTCTCAGAACGTTCTTCCAGTAACGTTAATAGAACGTTCACTCAAAGTTATCTGGTCTTTAATGGTGTTCGTCTGTTCGTTCGTTCAAGGAACATCGTTCCTGAAATTATTTGAGACGTTCTTCTAATGTTTTTTAAAAGTTGCTACTCGTTTCAGAACATTCAAAACTAACGCTCCCATAATGATTGAAAAACGATAAAAGAGAATGTTCCCGTTTTAAAACATTTAACAAACATTAGCAGAACGTTCTTTTATAAAGTCTTTTATAAAGTTAAACAGTTTTTCTAAACTTTTCCTGCTAGACATGTTCAACAGTCAGGGTCAGGAGTAACGAAATACAAGTCACTTAGTTACGAATTTAAAATAGAAAATGTGAGTGACTGTGTTTGATTTTAAATGGGTGGTAATCAGATTACAGTTCCATCTGAAAAGTGTTTTAGATTACCAAAGTGATTACTTTGAGTTTTAATGTCATTTAAACAGCGATTGGTGATTCTCTGACTCTGACCGTCTGAAAAAGACCAGTTCAGTTTCATGTTTTCCACTGTTTTCATGTTTTGAGAGTCATTTTATAATTCACTCGTCACTGCGACTTTTTCTCACTATTTGTTTTTTTTCCCTCACGATTGTGAGTTTGTGTTTCACAATTCTGACTTTTCTCAATATTGTGAGTTTATATCTCATAATTCTGACTTTTCTCAATATTGCGAGTTTATATCTCATAATTCTGACTTTTCTCAATATTGTGAGTTTATATCTCATAATTCTGACTTTTCTCAATATTGTGAGTTTATATCTCATTATTCTGACTTTTCTCAATATTGTGAGTTTATATCTCATAATTCTGACTTTTCTCAATATTGCGAGTTTATATCTCATAATTCTGACTTTTCTCAATATTTTCAGTTTATATCTCATAATTTTGACTTTTCTCAATATTGCGAATTTATATCTCATAATTCTGACTTTTCTCAATATTGCGAGTTTATATCTCATAATTCTGACTTTTCTCAATATTTTCAGTTTATATCTCATAATTGTGACTTTTCTCAATATTTTCAGTTTATATCTCATAATTCTGACTTTTCTCAATATTGCGAGTTTATATCTCATAATTCTGACTTTTCTCAATATTGTGAGTTTATATCTCATAATTCTGACTTTTCTCAATATTGCGAGTTTATATCTCATAATTCTGACTTTTCTCAATATTGTGAGTTTATATCTCATAATTCTGACTTTTCTCAATATTGTGAGTTTATATCTCATAATTCTGACTTTTCTCAATATTGTGAGTTTATATCTCATAATTCTGACTTTTCTCAATATTGCAAGTTTATATCTCATAATTCTGACTTTTCTCAATATTGTGAGTTTATATCTCATTATTCTGACTTTATAACTCACAATTGCAACTTCATATCACTCAATTCTGAGAAAAAAAGTCAGAATTGTGAGATAAAAACTTTTTTGTGTTTGTTCCACACTTATTAGTATTCCAAAGCATTCTAAAGTAAAGTTCCTAAACTTGAGTAATGTAACGAAACACGTCACAAATGACTTTTTAAAGCATGTATTGTGTAATCTATAGTGAAATACATATATTAACAGTAACCTACCCAGCCCTGAATGTCTGTTGGATCACAGTCGGGATGGAAACCCTGTTATTTATTCACTTAATCGCATCTAATCCACATCTCTCATGCCTCTTTTCTTGTCTTCTGTCAAAAGCTCATCGTCTGCCCTATTCTTCCTCCTCTCGTTATCTCAACCTGCCCTTGTCTCTTCCTGCCTAAAATCCTCCCTCATTCTTCCCGAGCCTTTCGTCTGCTTATTATGCCATTAGTCGTCCGGCTCTTGCACGAGACAAAAAACGAGTCCCTCTTCAATCTAAAGAAAGTCCTCCGTTTCTTCCCCTCCTTCCCGGCCGCGGCTGAAATTACCCGGCGACGCGTGCCTGCGTTTCTAATTGCGCCGGTCGTCCCCGGAGACGAGCCCCTCCCCCCGGCCTAATGAAAAGGCTCGGCCTTAATTACTCCTGCTGAACGCTGATTGTTATTGACAAAACTCCTGTGGCTCGGACAAACGGCTCTAGATTAGCTCCATTACAGGCAGCGCTCCAAGAGGAAGAACAGAGCGATAGAGGGGGGAAATTGCCATCTGACAATACAAAGTGAGGAGGGGGGACGCTCTCTTTCTTTCGCGTGACTGTCCTCCTCTTAATTCTGAGTGTCTCGTCGCGAGCGCTTTTGTGCGTCTGTCTTTGTTTTTAAAACCCCACTCTAAATATGTGACTCGAGGCACGCCGCTCGAGCGCAAATAGCGCCGTTTTTGGACGAGTCGTGATTGTTTGCTTCACAAAAGGTACATAGACTGTTTAAAGCAGATACAGCGCGGCCAATGTCAGCGAGTGTTTAAACACCTGACGGGCGATGCCGTGGCTGAAGATGAATAAATCCTTTACTTTTACCCTGTAAAGCCTGACGCATGAAATACGTCTGTTTTTTGTTTAATCGACGCTTTAGATAAAGTATAAAAACATTTTTTTTGTTGCATATCATATTCGATGCATATAAAATATGCATGTTGATATTAATATGGACAAAAAGTGATGAAATTATGATGCTTGTAAATCAATGAGATCTTTATAACAGTGTAGCAGATGCTGACATGAATGCATAGAAATATCAATATCTGCCAATAAGAAGATGGTATTTAAATGCTTAGTTTTATGATAGTTTAAAACATATAATGATGAAACCTTCCTCGAAAGATGATAAAATGATGTCTGGATAATCAAGTAAACCGAAAGCTGAATTATTACTCACAATATCAAAGATATTCTTACGTTTACTTGATAAAAATCAGAGCAGATTTCACAGCAGAAAGAAAAGGAAATATGGGTTTTGATGTAATAAAATGCTAAAGGTTTGTAGTGTCAGAGCAGCGTGACGGTCACACACACACACACACACACACACACACACGCGTGATCAGTATCCGGTTCAGAACACACAGTGTCGGTCCGATCTGACGTGACCCTGAACATCCCGATGCATTAGAGTGTCACTTCATATTTTGATCAGTTGATAGAGTTTCAATTGATATTTTATTAAATAAATAAAAAAACATCTATATAGTTTTTATTCGTTTTTATTCAAGGTTCTAGTTTTATTTATGTTAAATTAAACGAAAATGATATTTAAACGTCCAAAATGTTTAAATTTTTTTAATTTCTGTTAACATTTTTTTTTTATTTCAAGCTATTTTATTTTATTTGTTTGTTTATATATTTATATTATATATATTTGAGACTTGTGTTTTAGTATAACTCTGCTTTGGAGAGACCAGAATTCAGAGTCTACACACATTTTCTCCAATTTCTCATACATTTTTACGTGTTTTTATACAATCCACCATGCTATCGTCCGACTGTCTTTCCCCCACACCGCTCAAAACCCAAATCAAGGCCCGTTCAAACACAAATCACAACAACTATAACGACAAAGATACACTTCCAAACAACATTTTTTCCCAGCTGATTAACGATAAAACATCGGCAGCCGATCAGAATCCACCCGAAAATGAAATCACCCCATGATTTACTCCCCCTCAAGCCATTCTAGATGTACATGACCATCTTCTGTCAGACGAACACAATCGGAGATATATTTAAAACTATCCTGGATAACTTTAATCTTCCAACCTTTAAAATGGCAGTGAATGCATCCATAAAAAGACTCCAAGGGGTAAATAAAGGCGAAGATATAGATATTTTTCCTTACAAAAACCCATCGCTTCGCTTCAGAAGGCCTTTATTAACCCCTTGGAGTCTTTTTACGATGGATGGATGCATTTATTTTGGGCTTCAAAACGCACATCCTCAGGATGTTTTTAAATACATCTCGGATTGTGTTCGTCTGAAAGAAGAAACTCATACGCCTTTATCTTTACAGCTATAGATCTTGTTAGAGATCGGTCTCTTCCTGTACACAGTAAAAACCCCGAGCTAAATCAACTCTGCTCAGAGAACATTTGGTCCCTCTCTAAATAGTGTTAAAGTCACACTCTTCAGAGATTGAATGTCTTTTATCTTCAGTTGATTTCATCAGTTGTAGTTCTTGTGTTTCTCTATTCTTCAGTGATTCTGCTTGTTAACAGCAGGCGTTCATCAATAATGTTCAATCATTGCTTAATTATCTCATTAACTTTAACACTACTTCAGTGTGACTTTAACACTGTTTAGAGCGGGACCAAATGTTATCTGAGCAGAGTTGATTTAACTCACTGTGTAGAACAGCTCTTGTCCAAAATAAGAGCAGAACTTCTAGCCATGCTTTGGTTGGTCCATTCTGCGCTGTAGAGAGGAGAGACGGCTACTTCCTCCGCTCTTACTGCCTTCTGGTCAGTGTGGTCATGTGATCACGTGTCTCTGTAACAGTAAACCTCGAGTAGGCGATCAGATGGATTGAACGTGACGCCACACCATACATCCCCACGTCACGAAGACACGTCAATACGCACATCGTCTCTCATTCTCAGAATAAGTTCATATTAGTTCTATATGCAAATATGAGAAACCTCTTACAAAAATCACAATCATTGCAACATCCAGCAAATGCAGAAGGATTACCTTGTATTGTTCTCTTGAAGAAGGCCTTGCAGGCTTCACAGGAGGCCACGCCGTAGTGATACCCCGACGCGATGTCTCCGCACACCAGGCACAGGCGCTTGGGGATGGAGTTGAGCATGTACTCGCATTTGATGGAGCCGGGGTCGTCCAGCAACGTGCTGGAGCAGTCCTCGTAACGTTTGCGGCAGGCGCTCCCCGCCGCGCCCAGCGGCCCGCCCGCCGTGAACATGGGCGGAGAGTCCAGGCCGTTGGAGTGGCTGTTGATGGCGCTGGCGTAGCCGCCGCTGGCGTCCGAGTGCGCGCCGGGACTGGGGTGGCTGGCCGTGTCCACCAGAGAGGACGGACTGGAGGGCTCTGTCTTGATGTAGGAGCCACAGCTGGACGTCATGTGCCGCTCCTCAGCGGCCATCCTGTTCAGCAGCCTGGAAGACAGACAGAGACGGATCGGATCGACAGGACAACGATCGGGTGCAGCTTCTGTAAACACGAGGTCACCGTCTCAGTTCGTACGGAGCATTTATGAGAGCGGGGCGGAGCGATAACGGTGACGGTTCTCTAATTCTGTGAGAGTAGAAGTTCACACCACAACAGAGGAATCACTTTCACTGCTATTTGTTTGCCAGATAATGAGCTATAAACACATTAACAGCCAATCAGAATCCACCGAGCGTTTAAAGAGGCATACGCCAAAACTGCAGCGCGCTAAAAATAGACGGAAGGATTTACTGCGTTCGTGTAGACGCTAATACAGTTATTTTTATCTTTAAAGTCCCACTGTAGTCAATAACTTTATACTTTACAATTGTGAGTTTGCATTTCACAATTCTGACTTCTTTTTCTCACAATTGCATATAATAAAGTCAGAATCGGGAGATATAAACTTGTAAAACTGACTTTATTTCTTGCAATTGTGAATTTAGTGTGAGTTTATGTCTCATAATTCTGACTTTTCTCAATATTGTGAGTTTATATCTCATAATTCTGACTTTTCTCAATATTGTGAGTTTATATCTCATAATTCTGACTTTTCTCAATATTGTCAGTTTATATCTCATAATTCTGACTTTTCTCAATATTGTGAGTTTATATCTCATAATTCTGACTTTTCTCAATATTGTCAGTTTAAATCTCATAATTATGACTTTTCTCAATATTGTGAGTTTATATCTCATAATTCTGACTTTATAACTCACAATTGCAACTTTATACCACTCAATTCTGAGGGAAAAAGCCAGAATTGTGAGATAAAAACTCGCAATGACCTTTTTTGTGTTTGTTTCACACTTATTAGTATTCCAAAGTATTCTAAAGTATTTAGATGAAGTGACTAAACTTGAGTAATGTAATGAAATACGTTACAAATGACTTTTTAAAGCATGTATTTTGTAATCTGTAGTGAAATACATTTTAAAAGTAACCCACCCAGCCCTGTTTAAAACTCACCTTTAATCACAGAAATTATATCTTTAAATGTTTTTCTCCAGTGAAAAAAAATCTTCATGCCTTAAAATAGCTTGAATGTAACTCTTGCCTCATTTAGTATACGCGGATCAATGAATATGCAAATTAGCCCCGCCTCCACTCAGAGAACCACTCAGTAAACTCTTTACAACGTCGGTCACATGACCCTGATTAATACGGTTAACCTTTTACTTGATTACCTTATCAAACAGTTGCATTGAAAAATGTTACACAAACCATGTCTTTTAAAAATCAGTATCCTTAGAAACACTTTGAACAACTCAGAACGTTAGTGGAGAAAGACGTATAGTTCATCGCAACATCGTAACACACATCACACACCGCTATATTGCTAAATCTACACTATTTTTCATATCAACAAATACCACGCTTCTCTCGACACTCCCTCGCTAGTTAATGATATGCAAAAGCCCGCCGGCACGACGCGATTGGTTACAAGGTCATTTGTAACACCAGCGATTTCAAACAGCGTTTTTTCACTGCAGTTTTAAAGAGAAAGTACTCAGCGGTGGTGTTGACTGATGAATTTGCACATGGTTTGTCTTAAACAACATTAATATATATATATATATATATATATATATATATATATCATAATATACATCATGATAGGTGAAGATGATAAATACAGTCACTCACAGCCAATTCACATGGTAATGCAACAACGTTTGCTAACCACCACAACAGGAAAAAGCGCAGAAGAAGAAGAAGAAGTACAGACACTCTATGCATAGATAAGTTTACGTGTAACCTCTCAAACACCGATTCAACCGTGGGAAGCTTGAGAATAATCTCTCACAGCATTACATTCACCTCAGGCAAGTCGTTCAGTGTCCACAGCATGTTAGTTCACTGGAGAAATGGAGCTTTTCACTAAAAATAAGCACCAAATTAGCTTATATATTCATTAAAATTGTTAGTAATGTCGGTAACACTTTATTCTACAGTGTCGTTGTTACACATGTTACATGTGGTTACTGTATTAATAACTATAAATTATGCATAATTACATGCAATTAACCCTAAACCAAATTCATTATTATTACTCAATAGTTAAATATATGAATACACTGTCACACAGACACCTTAAAATAAAGTGTAACCGTAATGTCTTTATTATTTAATATATGTTTAAATACATTTGTCATGAAAACGAGTTACGAGTGCAACTGTGTAAATGATTATATTTCAAGTAGAACAATAAGATTATGAAAACTGCTACAACTTCAAAGAGTTTCTCTCAAAGGATGAAACAGTTACATTTCTGTTATTAATAATATCAAAATATGCACTTTATTTTACAGTAAGCACAGGGTAATATCAGGCAACTGCATGGGTTAAGGTTAGTTTTAGTGTTAGTTATTACCCAGTAACAAGTATGTTTATGTACATGCAGAACAGGACTGTAAAATAGGTTTCATACGTGTATTTATTCAGCAACCGCAATCGCAAACATTTTAGTATTCATGCTTAGTTTTTATGAAGGTTTTTGCTCGCAGATTTAGCAACGCCGGCTGTCTCACACTTTCATTTATCGCAATGAAGATCGTTAAACGACACGACATCGATTGAAAGCCTCCTCTGATTGGGGGATTTAAACGCGTAATATCTTATGCATAGACGTGTGACCAATGCAAGATATGCCGAACGAAAGCAAAATGTTCGGGATAAATAACCAGTATTGTTTGATTAAAATATGAATAATTGTGCATTCCTGTGAAAGAATGTTAATTTTGAATGTGGTCCTTTAAAAATAACTCTCATCTCTTATCAAGACAGTGACAAATAGCACAAAAAATATTGCCGAATATCTCGAGCCACAACACTTGAAGCCTTTGTGTAGATACAGATGCATCTTTTAATAAATAACTGCAACCAAAGTTAAAATGCATGCAATGCAAAATTATAATGTAGTGTAACTGATATTCGTGAGATCATTCAAGGCATCAGTGAAAATATAGAAATAAAGGTTTCATGTAAAAATGTTCTGCAGCCAAAGAAAACGCTTCACTATTATACAGAGAGCACCGTCAAAAGCGCGTGAAACAGACGGAGCATTATTTATGTCACCCAGCCTATAAATAATGAGCGTTCCAGGGTGTCGCGGGGTCACGGCGGGGTCACGCACAGCTGTTTTAGGAATGGCGGCCAAAACTTCCCTTGATCCCATACAAATCATGTCGTCAGGCTTCATCTCTGACCTGCTTTATATCATTGAGAGTTTATTAATGTTTCTAATGATTATTTCTGTTGTAAAATAGAAATACAGAACATATTCAATCTTACAATCACTTTTGAATACGGGAAGTAAATCCACAAGCAGAAACATTTTATATTTATATTTATTTATTGCTATCATTGAACTATTTGTTTTTACTTTTTTTAGTTGAACTTTTAGCAATTTTCTTGTGTGTTTTTGTGTCATTTTAAATACGTTTATGCACTTTTTGTTATGAGCAAAATTAGGTTTAAGTTTAAATTTAGTTAGCTGGAAAAAAATAAGCATTTTTATATATTTTATTGGTAACACTTTACAATAAGGTTCTTTAGTTAACATGAACTAATAATGAACTGCACTTCTACTGCATTTATTCATCTTTCAAAAATCCAAGATTTAAACTCACAAATTTTATAAAATCAGAATTGGGAGATATAAATTTATAATTGCAAGATATACAGTCAGAATTACATGATAAAAACTTTCAAAACTGACTTTTTTTTCTTGCAATTGCAAACTTATATCTCAACTTCTTTGCTTGCTATTATGACTTTTTTTATATATCTCATAATTCTGACTTTTCTCAATATTGTGAGTTTATATCTCATAATTCTGACTTTATAACTCACAATTGCAACTTTATATCACGCAATTCTGAGGTAAAAAGTCAGAATTGTGAGATAAAAACTTTTTTGTGTTTGTTTCACACTTATTAGTATTCCAAAGTATTTAGATTAAGTGACTAAACTTGAGTAATGTAACGAAATACGTTACAAATGACTTTTTAAAGCATGTATTTTATAATCTGTATGAAATACATTTTTAAAGTAACCCACCCAGCGCTGTAAAAGATTAAAATCTTGTTAACATTAATAAATGCGCAGTGAACATGAACAAACGTTAACATTTAATTAAATACAGTAATAAATGTATCGCTCATGGTTAGTTCACGTTAGTTTATACATTATTGTAAAGTGTTACCTTTTTTTTTTTAAACAGAATGCTTTTTAATGTTTTTAAATTGTAATAAAGCAGAGTAAAGTCCTCCGTTTACAGAAGTCAGTCGCCGACTTCCTTCAGACTGTTTCTCTGACTGATTTAATTGTAAGTGCGGGTGATTCAGGGTTCAAGGTCAGGGGTCGAAGGTCAACCTTATTTTCTCGCCCTGGTTTCCCGTGCCCATGGAGATGGGGTCAGCGTGTCAAATGAAATCTCATCGCAGCCTCTTGTGTCATGTATATTCAACGCTGCGGCAGGTGCCGCCACCTCTGGAACATCACAGAGAGGTTAACGGCTAAAATAAATAATAAAAAATAGCTCCTTGTTAAAACACTGACCTTGTGGAAAAAGAGAGCGTGTGACGGTTGTGTCCTGGACACTGCAGAAAGATTGATATCACAGAGAAATTCCCAAACGAAGGTCAATAATCTGGAAGAACCGCGACTCGCTCCATAACTCCATGCGATGAAAATAAAGTGAAATATTCATCGCATTAAAACAAAACATTATCACAACGACATGTGCTTTTAGTCACTAAATTTATGCATTTATAGCTACTTGTAACACTTTACAATAAGGTTAACACTTTTTGTAGTTACTACAGTAATAACTAAATATTAACTAACCCTAAACCAAACTTGAACCCGATAGTTAGTGCATGTATTAATATTACTCAGTGCTTGAATATATAATTACACGATAACAAAGACCCTTAAAAATAAAGGGTTACAGTGTAAATATACATTTAAATAATATTAAGTAACTACATGTACTTACTATAGGTTTAATTTATAGTGTGCATAATTTATAGTTTTTACTACAGTAACTACATGTGTAACTGACACTGTAAAATAAAGTGCAATTGTATAAGTATATTTCTCAACATGGACTAACAAAGAAAAATATGTTAATTTCAATATTTACTAACACATTATTAAAACCAAAAGTTAATATTATTTCATGAACCACAGCTAATATGAATAGAGATCAATGCATATCGTAACAAATGTTGTTCGTTAATATTAGATAATGCATAACTGTGTAATAAATGTGTAATAACAGTGTAACAACATCACCTTAAAATTAAGGGTTACGCTTGTCCGTATTACAGTGTAATTATGCATTTAAGTACTGAGTAATAATAATTAACTACATGCACTTACTATAGGGTTAATTGCATGTAATTATGCATCATTTCTAGTTATTACTACAGTAAATATATGTAACATATGTAACAATGACACTGTAAAATAAAGTGTAACTGGTTTCAGTTGTTAATGTAAGGTAATTATATTTCTCAACATGGACTAACAAAGAAATATATGCTCATTTTAATATTTACTAACACATTATTAAAACCAAAAGTTAATATTATTTCATGAACCACAGCTAATATGAATAGAGATCAATGCATATCGTAACAAATGTTGTTCGTTAATATTAGATAATGCATAACTGTGTAATAAATGTGTAATAACAGTGTAACAACATCACCTTAAAATTAAGGGTTACACTTGTCAGTATTACAGTGTAATTATGCATTTAAGTACTGAGTAATAATAATTAACTACATGCACTTACTATAGGGTTAATTGCATGTAATTATGCATCATTTCTAGTTATTACTACAGTAAATATATGTAACATATGTAACGATGACACTGTAAAATAAAGTGTAATTGTATAAGTATATTTCTCAACATGGACTAACAAAGAAAAATATGTTAATTTCAATATTTACAAACACATTATTAAAACCAAAAGTTAATATTATTTCATGAACCACAGCTAATATGAATAGAGATCAATGCATACCGTAACAAATGTTGTTCGTTAATATTAGATAATGCATAACTAATGAGACCTAATTGTAAAATGATAACAAAATATAATTAAAAAGGGTCACACTTTAGTCCTACGACTTTTACCTCAATAAACTCATAATATTAATAGTCAGTAAGGAAGTTTGGTAACACTTTATTTTACAGTGTCATTGTTACACATAGTTACTGTAGTAATAACTAGAAATTATGCATATTTACATGCAATTAACCCTATAGTAAGTGCATGTAGTTAATTATTATTACTCAGTTCTTAAATGTGTAATAACAATGTAACAACATCACCTTAAAATTTAGAGTTACACTTGTCAGTATTACAGTGTAATTATACGTTTAAGAACTGAGTAATAATAATTAACTACATGCACTTACTATAGGGTTAATTGCATGTACATATGCATCATTTCTAGTTATTACTACAGTAAATATATGTAACATATGTAACGATGACACTGTAAAATAAAGTGTAACCGGAGGTCGTTAGGTTTAGGATTAGGGATGTAGAATATGCATTAATATGTGCTTCACAAGTACTAATAATCATATGAATATGAACGATAATAAGCAACTACTTAATAGTGAGAATCAGCACAAAAATGAACGTCGAATGACATCGACGTTAATAAACGTGAGATAATCCTCAAGTTTAATCACTCAAGAACAAACGTGATCGTCACACAGACGGCTGAGAAAATCAGGCTGAGTGAAAGCTGTTCGTTTCCAGCGTGCGAATGAAGATAAATGCACATTCATTTTATTTATTAACAGCCATATATTAGAAACAGTGGCAATTCCATTTAGGCTTTATTTGGAAACTTCAAGGGGAGCTTAACCCCGGGTCAAAGGTCGCGGTGAAGGTGACACTTAGCATAATTGCATAAATGTCTGAACGGCTCCGTGTTCATATATAAAACATGCGCTCCGGCGGTGACCATCAGATTCATACGCTGGAAAAAATTATTTTCACCATTTGCATTTTTTCTTTCGTCAAATCAACTTAGATAATTAATGTGGTTCGGATGACTTTCGGTTGATTAGATCGATCGCATTCATTTGAATGAACTCAGACACATAACTGACTTTTTTAAGTTAAACCAATTCTTTGTTACGCCGATGAATGAACACGAATGATTCAATTTTCAAACACACACGATTCCATTAACGAAGCTTTAGTGCATTTAGGAAAGAATCACAACTGAAGAAAATCCAAAAAAGTGCATTAGCCGTATATATTTACAGCATTTATTGTTAACTTTTTATTTTAATCATTTTATTTGAACTAAGAACAATAAATGCTGTAGAATTACTGCTAATTCATTTGAACAAATGAGACCATTTTACTTTTGTAATTATAGGTTCATTTCCAACGATGAGTTCTGAGTTTTTGACTGAGTCATTAAAAGAATCAGCTGATATGATTCACTCCTCGGTGAATCACACGACTCTGAATTAGAACGGGTGAGAAATATCATTTAAATGTTGTAGTTTTAAAATCCAGGCAATGTAATGTTCATGATCACGATCAGTTTCATTCCTCGTCTGCTTTCGTTCACCGTGAACCCATTTAAATTCATGCGGAGCGTCGCCCACCGAGCATCGTGTTCAGTTCGGGCCTAATCTGATTCCAGCCGGTCATACTAACAGAATTTCAGCCGCTGTAATATAATTGCTCTCCCGCCACAGCGCTGGACACGAGTTAGTCCGAAGATCTCGCGCCGCGGCTCTCCGGGAAGCTTGAGCTTTGCTCTGAAGTCTTAACAAAGTGACCCGAGAGACACCAACCCATAATGAATCTGAACATTTTATTGTGGAATATTGCAGTTTAAATTCATGTTCCTCATAATCTTGAATCAGAATCTCTTCTCTGATGATGACGAGGGCGGGGCAACCTGTCACTCACATGAGATCCACCAATAGCAAGCCACCACCGTCTAATCAGCTCCTCACACACAATCAAGCCCCGCCCACATTTGTTCTTGTTCCAGAAGCGTTTCACGATATAGAAAAGACTTCTGCAAGACACTTATTTGAACATCCAAACAATATCTATAAGCATATGTGGATTTATACCATAAACTCATATTGCTCAGGCCTACACTGACTCCGTAAACAAACACTGAAAGAGTATTTCTTGCAAGACAACTCCAATAATATTTGATTTACACCGTAAAAAAGGTAGTTTTACAAGAAAATACATTAAATTTCATTTAATTTTGTAATTGCTGAGTGGAGATTGTTTCTACACCTTTTTTTTTTTCAGTGTATATCTATAACTTTCAAAAATTGCTTTTATTAAAATAAATTAATACTTTTATTCAAAAAGGATGTATTCAAATGATCATTTTAAAAAGACATTTCTAATGTGGATTCAATTTCGAATAAATGCTGTACATTCATCAAAGAATCCAGAAAAAAGGACATTTTCCACACAAATCGGAAGCGGCTCAACCGTTTTCAACACGGATAATAATCGCAAATGTTTCTTGGGCATCAAATCATCACATCAGAATGATTTCTGAAGGAAAATTCAGGAATAAATGACACTGTACTATATATATATATATATATATATATATATTCACATAGAAAACACTGTAATGAATTACTGTAAAAACTACAGCATTATTTTTTTAATAATACAGCATATTGCTGTAAACTGCAATGCATTCTGGGGTCACATGTTGGTTTGATTCAAATTTACAGAATATTGCTGTAAATTGACCCTTCGTCATTTAAAAAAATATTTACAGTTATTTACTGTAATCAGAGAATACAGGGAAACTCTGTAAATTTAATTACAGTAACACTACTGTAAATTTTACAGTAACTGGCAGGCAACCCTGCTGCCAGAATTATACTGTAAAATTTACAGTAATTTTTTAACAGTGAACAGCTGATTTACATTATAATAATATTTCACAATTTTTACTGTATTTTTGATAAATCCAGCCTCTCTGATCCCAATCGTTTGAACGGAAGAAGTTCTTCTAATGCAGAGACGCTTTCATATTTTTGTCTTCTAGAGTCACTGGGTTCACGGCACACACACACACACACACACACACACACACACACACACGAGTGTCAGGTGGTCGGAGGGCTGCAGCTGATGGGCCGATAAAGGAACAGCAAACGGAGGAGGAACTCATTGAACTCGCCTCACGCAAAAATGCAGCTTTAGTGCGAATTTATTGCATTTTGTTGTGTGAGAAGTGGACTTGTTTTGTTTTGGAGCTCAGTTTCATGGCTGCGAATGAAACGGGGTTCGTTCAAAGCTTGGGGCGAGAGCCAGTCTGGAACTGACTGCCCATAAAACGCCCCGGGTTAACAGCTATCAGGGGAATACGGGCCGAGGGCCGACCCAGGGCTGTGTGTGTGTGTGTGTGTGTGTGTGTGTGTGTGTGTGTGGCCCCTGGGAGCCGTTTTAATCTGCGGGCCGCAGCGGACAGCCGCTCATTCATTAGCGCGGAGATAAACAGAGAGAAGGGGAAAGGTGAAGACGAGCACTTTGTTAAAAAGCAAAGGAGGAATTTGACAAGGATTTATGACTGATCCGAGAGGAACGGACGGAGAGAGTTCTGAAATATCCTCCATCCCTGATTTCACCGCGACTAATGACTCATTTTAACAGCGATACCGTTTCTCCTGAATCTGGCGATGAAATGAAAAGCCTGTAAAGAAAGTTGACATAATGTGTTTTTAAGTAAAAGAAAAGGTGTTTAATTTCATTTTTAATACTTTTTTGTCTCTATTAGTTCGTAAATGGGCGTGTGATGTGACTGAATGCATTTTTAAAAGTACAAATATTCAGATATGAAATGCCTTCATGTAAAACGAATGACTTCATTTCTATGCAAAAACAAGACATGTGTGCATCAATGTTTTAGGTCGAACAGTATAAGAGCATATTGTAGATTTCATCGTGTTTTTTCCACTTTTATAACAACGTAAAATCAAAATGGAAAGTGCATCAAATACAAGTGAAATAGTTACTACTATTTTCTATTGCGCTGGAGATGTCTGTGACTGACAAAAACTATTTTTAACTATTTTTACATAAAAAATATGCGTTTATGTATAAACATATTTATTTATTTAATATTTATCCCTAAACCTCAAAATACATCATTTAAAGAGAGAACAGCTTAATGTTTATTTATTGATTTTATATGTATTATTTTTAGTGCTATCAAATGATATATTTATTTACAAATTTAATTTCTTAAATATGCACATGCATGCGTGTGTTTATATAACACACACACACACACATATTATGTAAACACAAACACTAATTCATTTTTAATCAATTATATAATATAACATGTACTTATTGATTTAAAACATTAGCATTTTTTCTTCCTGATTTAATAAGTACTTAATCAGAGGGCAAATATTCACGCAATTAACGAGATCTGCATGCAGAATAATTCTATAAAAATGAGTTTTTGATACATGACAACTCTATATATTTTTTTTCTATGTTTCCCTTATTAAGCGTGTATGTCAGTGGTCAATAAAAATATATATATATAAGAATCATTTCTGTGTCCAGTGACAACGATGGAAGTAAAAGTGTCTGACTG
>CM074314.1:5933333-5998333 GCA_037194245.1 Opsariichthys bidens
ATCAAATAAATACAAGCTTGATGACTCTTTCATAAACATTAAAAACCTTAATGTTATATATATATATATAATATTTCATAATAATATTTTTTTGTATTTATTTTTACATTTTTTATTTTTTAAACATGTATTTATTTATCTATTCTCTCATTTATATTTAGATATTTAGCTAGTTAAAACAAAGAAAATACATTTAAATAATAAACACAGAAAACAATTAATGAAGGAAAAAATATTTATTAAATATTTATATAACATTTATCCATTTATTTATTTATTTATTTTATGTAAAACTATGTATAGTCGGAAAACAAAAAATATTTTATATATCATTAGTTTCTTTAGTTTTGATGTCAAATGTTAAAGTAGGACAGCTAAAGCAGAAATACACAAACGCACTTGTTTTCCAGTTTAAAAACAAAGACCGGCTCTAAAACACGTGTGCATGTATTCAGAGTCTTGTTTACTGCTCGTGAAAACTGCATGTGAACATCGCTGAATATTCAACCTTGAATTGACACTTGGATGGACAAACTATATTAAAGATGAAGCATGTCTTTTCTGCATCAAACTTTCAACAAACTCCACCTGTCAAACAGAGAGTCCCGCCCCAAACTCACACGATTGGCTGAGTCAGGACAACTGTCTGTCACACTGTATCGCTCTTCAGGAGGACCGGTGCTGAAAATTCCGCTTCGATCACAGCAATAAATTACACTTCCCAATATATTGACATAGAAAACAGTCGTTTTACACTGCAAAAATATTTCACAATTTTTACTGTATTTTTTAATCACACAAATGCATCGATTGTACCGATCCCAAACCAAAAGCACTGGGACAGAAGCACACTCACAGAATCCCAACAGCACCTCCACGGGAATCTCGCACACCTGTGGCGACATCATTTCCCTTCCTAAATCCCACCCAGCGGCTGGCGCTTCCGCTCTGCCCGCGGTGAGGGCGATGAGCGTGACTCGGGCTGCATGCAGCACACTCAGTTTGGCTGTCAGTTGGAATCAGAGCCGCAATGGTGACAGACCGTTTCAATATTGATTCCATAAATAAACAGAGCTAACCATCGATCCTAATGTTATTTTGCATTTCAATTACTGCTCAGAAACATAACCTTCAAACGACTGGCCGCTCAATACCAATACCATTCTCTGATAAACGCCGGCGCTCGGACGCTCGGCCTCACGTTTCTTCTCCCTCTCTCTCCGAAGTGTAAATTAGCGGACTTAGCATTTTCCCCCACGACATTTGATTACCGAGCAAATCAGGACGCGGCGCTAGGATCGTTTACTCTCCGTCCGCGGGATTGATGCAAATGGAGAGCGAGTGCTAAGGATGGAGCGACGCGAGATGCACATTTGAATGAAATCGCATGCCAAAAGGGATGTTACAGTTAAATAAATCCAAAACCCATAAATAAAGAAAAACTTTTCTGTTACATCAAATAAAATTTGTAAAAAAAAAAAAAAAATTATATTTAATTCAGCAAGTTGCCGAGACAAAATCTCTCATTTTCTAATTTCGAAAATAAATAAAACTGCAATAATTCAAAAAAAAAAACAAAAAAAAAACAGACATATTAAATAATAGTAAAAATAAGAATGAAAATGACTCACTAAAGTTAAAAAAACAAACGCAAAATAAACTACATTAAAATGACACTGCATGCGACTGGCGAGGAACTTCACATATTTTTGCTGTCGTATCGCTTAAATACAGTAGGCTTAAAAAAAGTGTTTTAGAAGTTAAATTGAGGGAGTTTAAAAGGCTGCAACTGTGTAAATAAATATGGTAGAAATCTTATACTAAATGTACACTATGCAAATGGACCTTCTGTACTAATATGTACCATTTATGTACTAATATGCACCTAAATAAAGTAAAGGTGACAAACAACGTCCTAGTGACAACTTATGTACCTCTTTTATTTGTTCGACGAGCCCTGCTGTCTGTACATCACTTCTTCCTCTGTGGACTGTGTGTGTGTGTTTGTGATTCATGAGGACACAAATGTGTATAATGTCATGGGCATTACACTGGTATTATGACGCAAACATGTTTTATGAGGACGTTTCATGAGTCAAATAGCTTTAAAAACATACAAAACGTTTTATTAAAAATGTGAAAAATGCAGAACATTTTCTGTGATGGGTGATGGACAGGTAGCAAAACAAACCTGTGTGTGTGTGTGTGTGTACCTGGTATTCCCTACACAAGGATAGTATTACCAGTCATTTTTGACCTTGTGAGGACATTTTTTTGGCCCCCATGAGGGAAAAGGCTTATAAAACATACTAAGTGATGTTTTTTTTGAAAATGTAAAAATGACAAATGTTTTCTGTGATGGGTAGGTTTAGGGGACAGAATCTACAGTTTCTACAGTACAAAAATCATTATGTATATGTATGTGTGTGGGTATTCCCTACATTATGGGGACACAGGTATAGTAATTCTAGTAAATTTTGACATTGTGGGGACATTTTTTTGGTCTCCATGAGGAAACAAGCTTATAAATAGTAGGTTTAGGGGTAGGGGTAGTGTAGGGGGACAGAATGTACAGTTTGTACAGTATAAAACCATTACGACTATGGAATGTCCCCATAAAACATGAAAACACAACATGAGTGTGTGTGTGTGAGACCCCCCACGCGGATGCATTATCCTCAGCACGCTAACAGAGCTGGGTTTATTTTTAAACCTGCTGTCATGGCGCAGCGAGGATGCCAAGGTTACCACGGTGAGAATTGGGGGACGGATGGGCAACATCGGGCGGTTCGGTCACTGCCGCAGGGTGTGAGAGCGCTGAAAGTGACCCTACCGTCAAGACACGCTGAGCCCGCAGCGCTCGCAACACAATACACTCCTCCTGCCTCAACAAACACGCATTTTGGAATTTTTCAGATGTTGCCGTTCTTGTTTGACAGCTGCATCACACACTCATGAAAATAAAAGGTTCTGTATCGGAATCGATGGTTCCGTGAAGAACCTTTAACATCAAGCGCACAAAAACATTCTTTATAGTGGAGAAAGGATCTTTAGATTATTAAAATATTCTAGAAAACAAAAAAAGTACTTCATGGAACCCAGAATGGTTCTTCTGTGGCATCACTGCGAGGAAACAAAAAACCTTTATCCAAAAAGGAACATTTCTAGAGTATTTTAATAATTTAAAGAACCTTTTCTTCCACTATAAAGAATCTTCAGTGCAATCAATGTTAAAGGTTCTTCGTGGAAGCAATAATTCCAATTATTTATTAGAAAAATTGTAAGGCATTAAACTCTTAAAAATGAAGCTCTTTATCAGAATCGACGGTTAAAGGATGTTTAACATCAATGGAAGGTTCTTTAGATTATTCAAATATTCTAGAAAAAAAAGTGTGTGTACTTTAGGGAGCCCAAAACGGTTCTTCTCTGGCATCACTGCGAGAAACAAAAAACCTTTTTGCAACCATTATTTTAAAAGTTCCAAAACGGAACACCTGCAGAATATTTGAATAATCTAAAGAACCTTTTTCCACGATAAAGAATCTTTAGTGCAAACGATCTTAAAGCTTCCAATATTTTAAAATAAAGGTTGCATTTAGGTTTTCTCACAGTGATGCCAGAGAAGAGCCTCTAGAATCATCTAAAGATCCTTACAAGATTCCACTGATGTTAAACATCCGTCGATTCCGACAAAAAACTTCATTTTTAAGAGTTTAACGCCTCGTAATTGTTATAATGGAGATCCATTCCCCGAGTTAGAGAGCGGAATGCTCTCGCGTGGCAAATATAGAGCACCAACTGATAATAAACACAGGTGAGTGACGCGCTCGAATACATCAGACGGCGTGTTTGTTTAAAAAACGGCATCGTTCTGAAACCGGGCTCGGTTTTGGCCAAAGGTCAGCTGGCCGGCGGAGAGAATCGAAACCCTCTCCAGAGCTCATGAATATGTGGGCTGACCACAGCCATGGATCTGTGTGAGTAATGTTTTCTGAAACCAAATTACTGTAAGCTGATCCCATCTGGATAGTGTCAGAGCCGGCCGCTTTGGTTACCGGCGATAGCATCTCCTCACAGACAGCAAAAATCTGATTAACCCAACAGCACTGAAACACTTGCTCAAAGAGCGCCCAGCTTTTAACTTAAGATGCTCTAATGCAATTCCCAAAGCTGCTTTTTTCCCCCCAACCTAATGAGATAAAGCGGAACAGGGGAAACGGAGGGAAGGAAATGCGAGAGATACGCGCTTTCTGTGCTCGATTCGCCAACTCGGTAATGAAGTCCAACAATTGTTCAATTGAATTTGTCTTTTGCACACAAACATAACCCTGTCATCCCCGCGAGTCGCGTGGCGTATCCCAGCTGAAGGGCTCGGATCAAACGAAACACACCCGAGCATCAACCTCACAACGTTCAGCGCCGGCCGTTTCAGAGCATCTGAGGTCAGTTCAGCTTCATCCCCGCGATCACGGACACAGGCGTCGCCCTTCCGGATCACTTCAACACTAACACCGCTGCAAAACACTTCATTTCATTCAATCGCTTTGTAGTCGAACTAAAACTGGATTTTTTTTGTCTTTTTTTGCACAGTCCAGGTTAATAAATACACAATCACTTCAGTGCATCTATAATGTAACCGCAAACGTGCGATCATCACGTCTCTAACAAAAAAAATTAATATTTTTCAATGCACAAATTAAGAGCACATAAAAGTGTTTTATGAGATGCATACATTTTTTGAAGCATTTAATAAACTCTTAATAATAATAATAATAATAATAATAATAATTACACCGAGCCTCAGTTTCTAAAGCACAATTTCTGATCACGTTTCAGTGGAGATGGATCGTTTGTGTCGTGTTAAATACAAACTTCGAAGCGTTCCTGAAGTGACTGTGGAAATGCATGCGTGGAGAGCAGCTGTACCTTCATAATCCGTCTTAGTGTAAAACTACAAAGCAGCTTAAAATATGTGTGTTTAAGATGACTAAAGTGTGCAGGGTGTAATCTAGCCTATTTTACCCCAAAAAAACACACACACACACGCACGGCCCATTATGTCAGAGCTGCTGATGTGACATTTCATGTGAGAGTAAACGAACAAATCCATATCCGAAAATCCATACGCTTTTTGGACATATCGCAATGTTGATTTTTTTTTTTTTTTTTTTTTGTAATGCCAACTCAAGCACGAGACAAACTTGTGTGAATGTGACACGCGATGTTTACGTTTCATACGCTCGAATTGTGTCGGGACAAAAAATCTAAAACGATTACGAAAGGCTCGATTCCTGTGCAAAACAAGAGGATTCCTGTAAAGCGAGCGCTTTATTCCACAGCCGCGATCTCAGACGGCCCCGGGACACCCGGAGCCACTCAAAAACACATCTCTTTCACCACGTCTTCTCTCATTTAATAAACAAGCATCCGTCCCTCGGCCTGGAGCCGGAAGACTCGCTCGCATTGAAATCAGGACGTCTACTTTAAAACAAAAGTGTTCGACAACGTGCAACGCAGAAAGTTCCGGCAAACTGTCCTAACCGGAGAGTTTGAGAACGAGAGGAACAAGCAAAGACAGACACAGGAAGCAGTGTTAGTGCATGAAAGAGGAAGATGCACCTACTGGTTATGATAGCTGAGAGGATCAGGGATGCAAAGTTCGGAAATGTCCATCAGCCCAGTTTTAGCATTCCAGGAGGAAGAGAAGAAGGAAAGCGGATACGCCGGACACTCGCCTCTCCCCCCAAAACCACGAGCGAGCACCTTGAGAAAAGTTGCGGCGGAAAGCCCCTCCAGCAGCGCAGCCCACTGCCGACTCAGGTACGCACGAGTGTGTGTGCGCATGCACGTGTGTGTGTGTGTGTGTGTGAGGAGGAGTAGGGGGGAGGGGGTCTGATCAGGGTGAAGCGGAGAGAGAGAGAGAGAGAGAGAGCTGCAGCGGCAGGAGAGCGCGCTACGAGGAGCGTGTGAGCGGCGGAGAGGCAGAAATGAGTGTTTGCACGCTCAGTGTCGGCCTCTTTAAGACTGAAGAGCTTGATGAATATGGAACAGCTGCTGTTGGCTGCTGCCTCGGAGGGGCGGGGCTTCAACACACAGATGGGGCGGTGCTACACCGGGGAGGGGGAGGGGGAAGTGAGCAGGAGGCGGGGCTGATGTGCTGAAATACTCCCACACACACACACACATCACAGCGCAAAAACAACTTGAGGAGGGAAACAATGATTTTGCATGTAAAGCCTGTTAAAAAAATAAATATCCAAAAGTGTGTGTGTGTGTTGTGAGATACAAATGTAGGAATTTCACCGTAACGTATGATGCATTTGTTTTATTATATTAAATACGTCCCTTGAAATGAAATTACAAAAATGCATGCGCTGGTACAACGAACTCTTTCACGCAGCGTCGGGAAATATTAACAACGGGGATGCGTTTTTACAAATCCCACACTCGAATTCTACTTGCTTCATTAAAATATTTGAGAGCAAGCGTCGGACGCTTCGGGAGCGAAGCCTTGGGGAATGCAGGGAATGCGGACTGTATCGCATTTTATCCGAATCAGAAGAGAGCCGTAACGAAAGCGCACGCATGACAAGTGGCCAGTTTGAACAGCTGTGTGTCACAATTCACTGAAATAAACACACACAGAGGAGCTCGTGGGCGGCTGAGGCATGCTGGGTAACAGGTATGCATTACAGAATAACTCATGTTGATGAATGCACATCGTTCAGATGTTAAGTGAGCTGATTTGTGTATTTTTACGCACAGAAGCTCCTGGAACCCCGCCCTGCTGCATTCAGCGGCTCGCGTTTCCACAATCAATACTAAAACATCACACGATCCCTATTGATCACCGCAAGCAAGCCCTCGGAAATAAAACCGGACAAAATTCGGTACACGTGTCCGATCTGAATACTGTAAGGAAATCAATAATAATAATAAACATTCAAATTTCTTTGACGAGCACAAAAGTGCACGAGACACAAAACTCTGAAGTCTATCATTGATATGGAGCAGATGATTGATATCTCTGGGATTCAAGAACATACAGTAATTTAATTGAAAAACATGGAATTAAAGGTCATTCATCCAAGAACCTAATCCATATGATTTGGGTAGAATCCCTTTGGAATGCTTATTAAGGTCTGGTCTTGTGTTACACAGGATTTGATATCAAACGCTGATATTGTGCTTGTGTTAAATGACAAGATATCTCTAGATTTAATTTAGCCACACACACACACACACACACGCCGTTTTCATGTTTTATGGGGACATTCCATAGGCGTAATGGATTTTATACTGTACAAACTGTACATTCTTTCCCCCTACACCTAAACCTACCCATCACACAAAATGTTCTGCTATTTTAGATGTTCAAAAAAGATCATTCTGTATGATTTATAAGGGAGCAAAAAAATGTCCCCACAAAACATTTGGTCCCCATAATGTAGGGAATACCCCCACACACACACCTCATGCGCCTCCGTTCGGAGACGGCAAAAATTAATTCGAATCGAATTCTATAACAACAAAAAAAAGTTGATTCACAGCATTGCAATTAAAGTTCAGACTTGTTATTACACAGTTATTACAGCTTTGGACTGAGAATAAATTCATCACACAACAAAATCATATTATGTTCAGCAAAACAGTTTTAGTGTTTATTGATCGATTTTCCCCCCCCATCAAATATTGTATCCGACTTCTATTGTTTTATAACAATTACTCTGATCACAAAATAGCACTGACTTTCTTTTATTTATCAATAACTTTCCAAATCTCTTTTTTTTTTACTTAATTCACGAGAGAGAGAGAGAGAAAAAGACACTAATCGAGCTCGAAACGTGTTCATATGTGTGTGTGTGTGTGTAATTTTGTTATTTATTTAATTAAACGAATCGACGCGAATGAATCTAGTCTGTTTAAGCAAAAGAGAGAAAGCGTGTGAAAGTTCCCGCCGCTCCAGATTAATTCACTGACAGCAAGAGAAGGAAGAAAGGAAAGACATTCAGGGTGTAATGTTCCAGAAAAGAGCAGAAGATGGGAGATATCGGGTGTACCTGCAGACACAGACACACGGAGCTCATCCTCAGCTGCTTCTCCATCTCCTACTGACCGCGTCTCTCGCGCCGCGGCGCCGCTGGACGCTCATTTGTATGAGCTCCTCCTCCCGCTGCTGACCACTGAAAGCGCGCTAAACTCTGAGGGCGACAACTTGTTTAAACCGTTATCACTTTTAACGGACACTTATATTTCTGGCAGTTCGAATCTAATATTCATCTTGAAGTTACCATGTGACATATTAAATCAACCGTTTTGTATCGGGATGTTCCAGTATTTATTATAAATGATTAATCCGTGTTCATCATCATCATCATTATTATTATTATTTTATTTATTATTAAATTCACCTGTCACTCACATGAGATCCACCAATAGCAAACCACAACCATCCAATCAATTCCTCGCAGACAAAATCAAGCCCCGCCCTACATTTGTTCTTGTTCCAGAAATATCGGGTCATTTATTAACTATTTATTTAATTTAATATGTGTATTTGCAGTATTTATTATAAATGATTAATCCGTGTTCATCATCATCATCATTATTATTATTATTATTATTTATTATTAAATTCACCTGCCACTCACTTGAGATCCACCAATAGCAAACCACAACCATCCAATCAAGCCCCGCCCTACATTTGTTCTTGTTCCAGAAATATCGGGTCATTTAATTACTATTTATTTAATTGAATACGTGTATTTGCAGTATTTATTATAAATGATTAATCCGTGTTCATCATCATCATCATTATTATTATTATTTTATTTATTATTAAATTCACCTGCCACTCACATGAGATCCACCAATAGCAAACCACAACCATCCAATCAAGCCCCGCCCTACATTTGTTCTTGTTCCAGAAATATCGGGTCATTTAATAACTATTTATTTAATTTAATACGTGTATTTGCAGTATTGTAAGAGTAGGTTTAGATGTTAATAAAACACAATTTTATAAGTAGCACATTTAATCTACTGTTATTTATCCTGAGATTTTCCCGTCGTATATCCCGGTAAAGACTGGAAGGGATACAGCTACGGCCACTGGGCATGCGCACGTCAATACTGCGTCATTTAATAATGATTTAATTTAATAAGTGTATTTGCAGTATTGTAAGGGTAGGAGTAGATGTTAATAAAACACAATTTTATAAGTCCTCATTTATCCTGAGATTTTCCGGCCGTAAATCCCGGTAAAGACTAGAGGAGATACAGCTACGGCCACTGGGCATGCGCACATCAATATTGCGTCATTTAATAATTATTCATTTTATTAAATAAGTGTTTTTGCAGTATTGTAAGGGTAGGTGTAGATGTTAATAAAACACAATTTTATAAGTAGCACATTTAATCTACTGTTATTTATCCTGAGATTTTCCCGTCGTATATCCCGGTAAAGACTGGAAGGGATGCAGCTACGGCCACTGGGCATGCGCACGTCAATACTGCGTCATTTAATAATGATTTAATTTAATAAGTGTATTTGCAGTATTGTTTAGGGTAGGTGTAGATGTTAATAAAACACAATTTTATAAGTCCTCATTTATCCTGAGATTTTACCTCACTTCCGGCCGTAGCTGCATCCCAACTTCCCTTTCATGACGACTTTAAAGTTTTAAAACTGTTTCATAAAAATTGCCAGTAAATGTGAAATAGTGCTGTATCCGTTTGTTGCACATAAAAATACGCATTCTTACAAACCTTGTCATCCTGACTAGCTAATAACTGACTAGTTTGCCTATTTATGTGATTCACTGAACCAAAACTAATGTGCAAATCTCCAGGAGGAAAATGATTTGTCATTCCTGAAGTAGGATTTAGTTCAAAATCTCTTTATAATGATTGCTGGGGCACGACAGCGTAGACGTAAACAATTAGCCACATATTAGCGGGACGGACTAGCTTGCAGGAAACCTACCTAGCAAACACAGAAAGTTCCCCAAACATCAGTAGCGTTATTTTCAAATGCCTTGCTCTATTACCAATCCTGACTAGTAGCCGATGACAGGCTATGAACAGGAACATGTGCACTAGAGCACTAGTTAGTTGTGTTGGATTTCACTGATGAATAAATCAGAAGAACAACACGAGCGTCTGGAGCGAGTCGAGCTCAGGCTGCTGTCTGTAATAATCACTGGGTTAAATGGAATGACTAAAGGCCTAAAAATGTCTGTTTTGACCTCAACCTTACTTGAAGACATTGAGGTGAATTTGCTTAATACATCAAGAAAACTCTGTAAAGTCAACGTTAACGCTATTGATTAGAGATTTTACTGTTTTTTTATTCATATACTGAGAAAAGAGACGAGCAGAGCAGGTTCAGAGGTACAAGAGAGTCATAAATCCTGTCTTAAACACCTCAAAGGATGAAATGTGATTCTCCTGTGGACTCCACTAGAGGGAGTGCTGCTTCACCACAACTTGAACACCAATAAACAGGCACTAATCACTCAAACCAAGACAAGCTCTTCATGAAATGTGTTTGTTGCAGCCTTAGATCTCAATTCAAAGGTATTTTGAAAGCAGACTGTGCATGTAAATGCTAATTATTTTAGCTCTCTGTCCACAAAGCTTACATTTTAAACATTTTAAAGCCAACTTGTTGATGGTGTTTTTAAAAGTGAGCATTTCTATTGCTGTAGCTCATATTTAATCTATATTCCACCCGTAGCTCGTCCTACAGCGTTTGTGCTCCAGACGTGAACGACTCCTCAAAACATGTGACTAGTTGAGGACCGATGCTTTTGAGGAGCGATCAGGGCTGGGTGGGTTACTTTTAAAATGTATTTCACTACAGATTACAAAATACATGCTTTAGAAAGTCATTTGTAACGTATTTCGTTACATTACTCAAGTTTAGTAACTTAATACTTTAGAATACTTTGGAATACTAATAAGTGTGAAACAAACACAAAAAAGATCATTGTGAGTTTTTATCTCTCAATTCTGACTTTTTCCCTCAGGATTGAGTGATATAAAGTTGCAATTGTGAGTTATAAAGTCAGAATTATGAGATATAAACTCGCAATATTGAGAAAAGTCAGAATTATGAGATATAAACTCATAATATTGAGAAAAGTCAGAATTATGAGATATAAACTCACAATATTGAGAAAAGTCAGAATTATGAGATATAAACTCGCAATATTGAGAAAAGTCAGAATTATGAGATATAAACTCACAATATTGATAAAAGTCAGAATTATGAGATATAAACTCGCAATATTGAGAAAAGTCAGAATTATGAGATATAAACTCACAATATTGAGAAAAGTCAGAATTATGAGATATAAACTCACAATATTGAGAAAAGTCAGAATTATGAGATATAAACTCGCAATATTGAGAAAAGTCAGAATTATGAGATATAAACTCACAATATTGATAAAAGTCAGAATTATGAGATATAAACTCGCAATATTGAGAAAAGTCAGAATTATGAGATATAAACTCACAATATTGAGAAAAGTCAGAATTATGAGATATAAACTCGCAATATTGAGAAAAGTCAGAATTATGAGATATAAACTCACAATATTGATAAAAGTCAGAATTATGAGATATAAACTGACAATATTGATAAAAGTCAGAATTATGAGATATAAACTCACAATATTGAGAAAAGTCAGAATTATGAGATATAAACTGACAATATTGAGAAAAGTCAGAATTATGAGATATAAACTCGCAATATTGAGAAAAGTCAGAATTATGAGATATAAACTCACAATATTGATAAAAGTCAGAATTATGAGATATAAACTCGCAATATTGAGAAAAGTCAGAATTATGAGATATAAACTCACAATATTGAGAAAAGTCAGAATTATGAGACATAAACTCACAATATTGAGAAAAGTCAGAATTATGAGATATAAACTCACAATATTGAGAAAAGTCAGAATTATGAGACATAAACTGACAATATTGAGAAAAGTCAGAATTATGAGATATAAACTCACAATATTGAGAAAAGTCAGAATTATGAGATATAAACTCGCAATATTGATAAAAGTCAGAATTATGAGATATAAACTCACAATATTGAGAAAAGTCAGAATTATGAGATATAAACTGACAATATTGAGAAAAGTCAGAATTATGAGATATAAACTCACAATATTGAGAAAAGTCAGAATTATGAGATATAAACTCACAATATTGAGAAAAGTCAGAATTATGAGATATAAACTCACAATATTGAGAAAAGTCAGAATTATGAGATATAAACTGACAATATTGAGAAAAGTCAGAATTATGAGATATAAACTGACAATATTGAGAAAAGTCAGAATTATGAGATATAAACTGACAATATTGAGAAAAGTCAGAATTATGAGATATAAACTGACAATATTGAGAAAAGTCAGAATTATGAGATATAAACTCACAATATTGAGAAAAGTCAGAATTATGAGATATAAACTCACAATATTGAGAAAAGTCAGAATTATGAGATATAAACTGACAATATTGAGAAAAGTCAGAATTATGAGATATAAACTCATAATATTGAGAAAAGTCAGAATTATGAGATATAAACTCATAATATTGAGAAAAGTCAGAATTATGAGATATAAACTCACAATATTGAGAAAAGTCAGAATTATGAGATATAAACTCACAATATTGATAAAAGTCAGAATTATGAGATATAAACTCATAATATTGAGAAAAGTCAGAATTATGAGATATAAACTCACAATATTGAGAAAAGTCAGAATTATGAGATATAAACTCATAATATTGAGAAAAGTCAGAATTATGAGATATAAACTCGCAATATTGAGAAAAGTCAGAATTATGATATTGATAAATATGATAAATATCTCCCAATTCTGACTTTATAACTTGCAATTGTGAGTTTAAATCTCGTAATTCTGAGAAAAAGAAGTCAGGATTGTGAAACACAAACTCACAATTGTGAGAGAAAAAACAAATTGTGAGAAAAAGTCGCAGTGACGAGTGAATTATAAAATGACTCACAAAACATGAAAACAGTCGTGGATCATCAGGTCATGACAGGACAGTTCAGTTGAGAATTTTTTTAATATAAATTCAGTCATTTTGTCTCGTTCAGGACAGAACTAAATAAAAATAACAACATTTTTATGATCCTCTTAAAAGTATTAAAATGTTGGTGAATCTTAACTCGTCTTTTTCAGACGGTCAGAGTCAGAGAATCACCAATCGCTGTTTAAATGACATTAAAACTCAAAGTAATCACTTTGGTAATCTAAAACACTTTTCAGATGGAACTGTGATCTGATTACCACCCATTTCAAATCAAACACAGTCACTCACATTTTCTATTTTAAATACGTCACTAAGTGACTTGTGTTTCGTTACTCCTCAACCCTGGGAGCGATTGGACATGGATTAAAATAGACATAAAAATGTGACTGAGTGAAAACTCTTTTTAATATTATATTATATTAAGCTGTGTATACTATATTATATAATATCTACAGCTGTGCGTTTGCATTCGATGTCCGTTCTAGAAGACAAACAGTGGCACACCTGAACCACAGAAGATATGAAAACACTTTAGTTTAAAAGCATGAATTGATCCAATACAGTTGGAAACATCATATTTCGGGAGGCTTCCCGGGGTCACGGGTGGTAAACGTTGGCTTCTTTTCCAAACTCGTGATACCTACTTATTTTTCCCTGCCGCTCTGTAAATGAATTACGACACGATGGCAAACCCAGTTAAAGTCACTCGCGTTCAGAGTAGCAGACAGTCAAGACCCAGTGAAATATGTCCTCGGATCAAACAGAATCGAGCATTAATCTAAACTTCTGTCCCTCTGAACGTTGCATAATTCAAAGCCCAAACATTTTTCTTTCCATCGCTAAACCAAATAAGACTCCGTCCACCCTCCCGTGCACTTGTTTTTCTGTCCGTTCCTCTCAGTCCGCTCCATCCCACCAAATTTCATTTGGAAGACGCTCGCGACCACCCGTGCCGTGGTCCGGCTGCAGATTTACTCACTTAACAAAAATGGACAGGAGGCCGTAAGTGCTTTTTGAATCTCTGAATGGACTCTCTCGCTCTCTCTCTCTCGGGTCGTGTTCTGGAGCGTGTGTGAGGAACGGGGGGTGGGATACTCAAGAAATGAGGATGTCTACTTCATGGGACCTGACAGGAAATCCATACACTGCAATGTTTATCATTCAGTCATTATCTCGCCGCCAAATGGAAGGACAATAATCCAATCATTTAGGCCGGCTTTACCTGAGGCTCTTTCACAGCTTTTTTTAAACAGCAAAGCGTCTAATGTGGCAATGATAGAGAGGAGAGCGCCACTTCATACATAAAACGAACTCAATATAGACCAGCTGCTCTAGTAAAGCCAGGCCGATGATCATTTAACGCTCGTTCTATGAAAAAGGCAATTTATGTAACATCTTATGGGGCGATTAATGTGTTTATACGCGTTAAAAACCCCCCGGTGTGCCATCGCAGGCTGACATTGTAACAATTCCTACAGAAAAGTAACAGGGTCGACTATTTGTTTAATGTACGTTTCTTTCTCAAGGTCACGGCTGTTTATATTTCCACAAACACACATCAGTTGGCATCACGGTAACGGGGCTGATCGTTTAAGATTGTGCTCTATTGATACGATAATGTGATGATAAAAAAAAAGAACTTCCCAAAAGGGAACGCTTTTGATAGATGTTCGCCAAAGAATCCTGAAAAACAAAATAAATGTCGGTTTCCATAAAAATATGAGGCCGTTTTCAATGATTTCTGAAGGATCGTGCACTCAAAAATATATTTCAGTCTTAACATAAGTTTTGTGTAATTTAATTACATAGCAATTTTCATAGTTTTACACACATAAACAAACTAATAAACTTAATGTGATTCATATTTGTCAGTCACACGTAAATGAAATAGGCAAGATTTATGCAATAGTGAGAGATTAAATGTCTTTTATCTTCAGTTGAGTGTTTCTCTGTCCTTCAGTGATTCTGCTTGTTAACAGCAGGCGTTCATCATTACTGCTCAATCATCACTTAATGATCTCATGAACTCTGACGCTGCTTCAACGGTGCTTTAACCTGGGCATTTTTCTGTGAACTATTACATAAATCTATTTCATTTACAAATGACTGAGAAATATGAATCACATTATTAGTTTGTTTATGTTAAAACTATGTCATCCAAATGGATGGAAAATTGCTATGTAATTAAATTACATAAAACTTATGTTTAGACTGAAATATTTTTTTGAGTGTGTGACACTGAAGACTGGAGTAAAATTCAGCTTTGATCACTGGATATAAATGACACTTTACTATATATTCGCATATTTCACAATTTTTACTGTATTTTTACTGTATCAAATAAATGCAGCCTCGGTGAGCAGAAGAGGCTTATTTTAAAAACATTTACAAACCCTCACAACCTTTTGAACTCTAGTGCAAGTGTGTTTGAGTGTGTTACAAAAATAATAATTTCAGCACGTTTGTGTACGCCTCATTCGCTCTCTGGTTCCCGCCAATGAAATCCCTCGCGGGTCAAACCGCTGGAAGGCTACTGAGTCTGTGTTAGTGCCACACGCATCTGACACCAAAACTGTTAATCCCATAATAACACGCAGGTCATTAGAAAGTCTTTCATGGACAGTAAGCGCGTCAGACCCTCTTCACACCGAGAAGCGGCTAAAAGGAAGTTTATCTCATTTGGGAAAGTGAAAGGAGCGCATTCTTATCTGTCAATAAACAGTAATTAGATTTGGTGGCCGATAAAGTCGATTGCTTTCTAATCTAGCTGTCAGCTGGGATGTGTATAATTAAAAATCCTGATTGATAAAGGGGTCCGAGGCTGCCCACAGAACCTCCTCCAGACGCATGCATGTACTCAGATCCACACATGATGATGGGAGAAGCGAAAGGCCTGAGGAGAAAGAGAGAAGCGAGCACCTTTTATTGATCAGCGATATCTGCTATCAGTGACGCTCCTCAACAAAAAGCTGCTGGAGGGACAGAGAAATGACACTTTATCGCACCTTCTTTTGACTTCGTCTTCATCGCTGTCCACCTTATTCGTGGAGCTGAAGTTCGTTTCTTCACCCTCATTCATGTTTCTTTCTTCAATGAAACAAAAAGTTGTCAAAGCTGCGCTTTTCCATGCAATTTAGTGGGGATTTTTACTGCCAGTTGACCCTTCGCAAAGCCCCGCCCCCTTTAGTTACTGTTGCTACGTCTGCTCTCACGCCACACATCATGTTCTCATGCAGTGAAGAGCAAAGAGGACACTGACAACGTATGAAACAGTTTTAAAGCAGTTGAATGAATCAATAGCGTCTAGTGTGTGTTTAATGTGTCGATCATCTCTTCATACTAGTTCATTTATAGCATCAAATAAACATGAATGAACATCAGAAGGAATGTTGTTTCAAGACGTGATTCAAGTTCACCAACGTTCATCTACTCACTCCCCTGACCGCTTTGACCCACACAATGCCAGATTATGATTGGTCAGATCGCCTGTCAATCAAACTGTTTGCGAATTTCAGGTACAAAAGATTTCTCATTTTCGTTTAGATAGTTGAAGTACTAAAACCACCAAAACCAAATAACAAAATAAAGCTAAAATGTAAAAAAAAAAAAAAAAAAAAAGGGGAGGTTTATTTATTAAACTCACAGACAAATAGTCAGAAATCCAGAAAGTCTGAAAGGACATGATATAAATGCAACATACACATACAAATGAAATTATACTCGAGAGGAAGAAAATGCAACTCAAAACAACACAAAGACATCTCGGATAAGAAAATGCATGATGGCAGAGGAAAATATCATTTTATAGAGATGGATGGAAAGAGCAGAGAGACGGACAGAGAGAGAGACTGGAGTCTGTCAGTGAGTGACCTTCAGTCTCACTCTGCTCACCAAACTAAAGTTGACCCACTGGCATGAATGATGGCTGTGCACTTTTTTACCTCACACACACACACACACACACACTCGAATATCTGGTTTATGGGGACTCCCCATATGTCCCATTCTTGTCTTGTTGTTTAGTTTTAATTTCATAGTTTTTACTGTCACAATTTGCCTGAGTTTTCATTCATTATTAGTTGTCAAGGTTCCTGATTAGTTACAAACCTGTTCCCTCTTTCTTTGATTATCATCCTTTGGGTGCCTTCAGTTCCCTCAGTTCTGTGTCTTGCGATAATTTTTATGGTGGCTGTGTTTTTCTCAGAGTCTTTATTTGCACTGATAATCTTTATTCTGCGTCACACATCTTTATTTTTGAATCTCGCTACATACATCAGAAGAGAAGATCCAGAAAGGATTTAAAACCACAAAAGACAAATAATAATATGAATATTGCCGCTAGAGGAGGGTGAACGCTTCCTTGAGAATCACACGAAGGATTTTCTCGATCTGGCATGCCTCACTCACTATCCCAACCGCTTATCCTGCAAATTCTTCAACGCCAACCTCAACAAGCGGCTGATGTCCTCGAGGGAGCTTCTCAGAGTATGTGGAGTGGATGATGGTGCACTCCAACTAGCTATACACCATCTGCCACACTGATGAAGACAACGCCAACCCCACTTCAGACCCAGAGTCCGGCCAGCCTTCAGCCATGCCCACTACCGAGTATAAGACAAAGCCCATCGCAGACTCGGGCACACTACGATGATTGAGTGTTTTCCAGAGGCCAATTTCGTCTCGTAGCCCGAGGACATTGCTGGGTCTGAACAGGTGTGTGAGCCGGCAGTAGGGTCCGACATAGAGGCATTTTGGTGGAGTTTGAGGGAATTAATTGGAGCTCTGCCTACAATCCTGTTGCTGAGGGTATATTAGTGGAGTACGAAGGGATGGATTGGCACTCCTGTCGCTTAGGTTCCATGTAGTCCTCGTCTCTGCTGCTTCAGACAAGTTCCAAGTCATCTTCATCATCACTGGTTCAGCCCAGTTCCAAGTCGCCTCAATCTCTGCCGGTTCAGCCCAGTTCCAAGTCGTTCTCGTCTCTGCTGATTCAGACAAGTTCCAAGTCATTCTCATCTCTGCTGGTTCAGCCCAGTCCCAAGTCATCTTCATCATCGCTGGTTAAGCCCAGTTCCAAATAGTGTCAGTTTCTGCTGGTTCAGCCCAGTTACAAGTCATCTTCATCATCACTGGTTCAGCCCAGTCCCAAGTAATGTTCATCATCGCTGGTTCGGACTAGTTCCAAGTCGTTCTCGTCTCTGCTGATTCAGACAAGTTCCAAGTCATTCTAATCTCTGCTGGTTCAGCCCAGTTCCAAGTCATCTTCATCATCACTGGTTAAGCCCAGTTCCAAGTCGCCTCAATCTCTGCCGGTTCAGCCCAATCCCAAGTTATGTTCGTCATCGCTGGTTCGGACCAGTTCCAAGTCGTTCTCGTCTCTGCTGATTCAGACAAGTTCCAAGTCATTCTCATCTCTGCTGGTTCAGCCCAGTCCCAAGTCATCTTCATCATCGCTGGTTAAGCCCAGTTCCAAATAGTCTCAGTTTCTGCTGGTTCAGCCCAGTTACAAGTCATCTTCATCATCACTGGTTCAGCCCAATCCCAAGTTATGTTCGTCATCGCTGGTTCGGACCAGTTCCAAGTCGTTCTCGTCTCTGCTGATTCAGACAAGTTCCAAGTCATTCTAATCTCTAATGGTTCAGCCCAGTTCCAAGTCATCTTCATCATCGCTGGTTAAGCCCAGTTCCAAATCGTCTCAGTTTCTGCTGGTTCAGCCCAGTCCCAAGTCATCTTTGTCATCGTTGATTCAGCCCAAATCTAAGTCATCTTCATTCTTGCTGGAAAAGCCTAGTACAAAGTCGTCTTCATAGCCACTGGTTAAGCTCAGTCAGAAGTCTTTGTTGCCCAGCTCCAAGTCTCCTGCATCATGCTGCTCTGTATCCCTTCAGCCTCCAGGCTCCTCATTCTGTGGTTCCACCCAGCTGTTCAGGTCCGCTTGGGGCTTCCCAGCCATCAGCTCCCTCTCGATCCATGGATCCCTTAGCTCCACCTTGAATCAAAGCTCCCTTGTTTCCACCATGGTCTGTCATCCCTCAGGCTCCACCAGGGCTTTCTCATCACTCTCGCTCTGTAAGTCATCAGCTATGCCTTGACCGTCTTTACCTCCAACTGCTCCATTGTCCTCACTCCCACCATCTCCACCCTGGTTTGCCAAGCCGAAATCGAGTATCCTTAGAATCTTAGTATTCCAAAGTATTCTAAAGTATTAAGTTACTAAACTTGAGTAATGTAACGAAATACGTTACAAATGACTTTTTAAACCATGTATTTTGTAATCTATAGAGAAATACATTTTAAAAGTAACCCACCCAGCCCTGGACCTACTTTAGCTCGATAATACTATTTTCCTAGAGCTCCTGTAAAGCCAAAACAATCCCTGTCCATCAACTTTCCAATTATCACTGTGAAGCTGCTTTGAAACGATTGTGAAATATGTTGTATAAATGACTAGTATGTCCGAATACTGAGCACCTGGATGACCTACTACTTCTGCTAAGAATCTGTTGTGTGCATTTGATGGATGCTTTACTATCCCATGAGGCCACGGGAGAGGATTTGTGAATGGTGGTGAAGAGACGTAACTTGTAGGTCTTAATTTCACTTACTACCTATGTTCATACTATATAGAGCCTACATTTTTAATAGTAAATTCAAATGTAATACCTACTCAGACAGTATCGAATTTCGGACAAGTGAGCCTAATGTAAAGTTTGCATGTGGAAATCTTTTGCCACCACAAGAATTCACCAAATGCATAGATTTCTATTGAAATCACCTACAATGCAAGACTCCACAGAGCAACACACGATCACTACAGCGTCGCACAAGTGTCTCAAAGAGTCTCATTTGCTTCTTAATGGCAGACAAAATTTACTCAGGAAAACTTACATTGGGCTCAAAATGACTTTCTTTAGTTTTCAATTTGCACGTCTGCGATGGCGATTGAGATTGATGTGACGGCAGCTCATGCATGTCTACTCTGAGAATTTACCTCATTTAACTGATTTGCATCATTTCCTCACCAAACAATGTCGTTTATTAACTTTAATCAGATGTTTAAAAAAAAAAAATCGATGATTTTGCTTGCCGTTAAAGCTCAGATTTAAATGCTTTTGAAAATAAGCATCTGTTTAATTGTCGCAAATCCTGTTTCTAGATCATTCTCACTTCACATTTGAGTCGTATTGCTCTATTTTTATTGTGTTGCACCAGTCATTCACGAGTCAAGCAGAACAGGCTCATTTGGACTTGAAGTTGAAGTGTTAAAATGCCTGAAAAAAAAAAAAAGAAATGTTTTGCATTATCAATCCAAACCGATACACATGCACTTTCCTCACGGGGCACCGCATTTACCCACGGAAGTGTTCGTGCACGCGTGTGTGGTTTGTGAAGAACGTTGAGAGAACACATCTGGCCATCAGGATGAAGCGATAAGATATTCAGGAGCGTTGAGCAGAGAGTTCGGAGAGTGTTAAACACACAGAAGTGAATCTCCCCGCTGATTAAAATGGATGTTCCCATGCTGATCCTTCACTGTGGAACTTTGTGGTAAAAGAACTCCTTAATATTCCCGCCCATGTCTGGCTAATGTGTAAAAGTGATGAATAGCAGGGGGTCGGAGGGCCATTTGATTGTGCTTCACGGGCAGCCTGAAACACTTTGAGCTCGATGGATTCGTTCAGCGCATTTGTGTGGCGCTGATGTAACGGTATTAGTGTCAGGGTGGCATGACTGCAACTGGTCCGAGATCAGTGATGTTCTGTGTTGCTGACTTCGGATATATGACTCATATTTGTATTATCATTACTTCAGAGGGCTTCGAATACATCACAGTCCCAAATATGCATTAATTCATGCAAATGTAAATCTCTGCATGGAAATGCGACAATCAGGGTTGGGGGTAACGAAATACTTAGTGACGTATTTAAAATAGAAAATGTGAGTGACTGTGTTTCATTTTAAATGGGTGGTAATCAGATTACAGTTCCATCTGAAAAGTGTTTTAGATTACCAAAGTGATTACTTTGAGTTTTAATGTCATTTAAACAGCGATTGGTGATTCTCTGACTCTGACCGTCTGAAAAAGACGAGTTCAGTTTCATGTTTTCCACTGTTTTCATGTTTTGGGAGTCATTTTATTATTCACTCGTCACTGCAATTTGTTTTTTCTCTCACAATTGTGAGTTTGTGTTTCACAATTCTGACTTCTCAGAATTGCGAGATTTAAACTCACAATTGCAAGTTATAAAGTCAGAATTGGGAGATATAAACTTGCAATACTGACTTTTTTTCTTGCAATTGTGAATTTAGTGTGTGAGTTTATATCTCATAATTCTGACTTTTCTCAATATTGTGAGTTTATATCTCATAATTCCGACTTTTCTCAATATTTTCAGTTTATATCTCATAATTCTGACTTTTCTCAATATTTTCAGTTTATATCTCATAATTCTGACTTTTCTCAATATTATGAGTTTATATCTCATAATTCTGACTTTTCTCAATATTTTCAGTTTATATCTCATAATTCTGACTTTTCTCAATATTATGAGTTTATATCTCATAATTCTGACTTTTCTCAATATCGTGAGTTTATATCTCATAATTCTGACTTTTCTCAATATTGTCAGTTTATATCTCATAATTCTGATTTTTCTCAATATTTTCAGTTTATATCTCATAATTCCGACTTTTCTCAATATTTTCAGTTTATATCTCATAATTCTGACTTTTCTCAATATTTTCAGTTTATATCTCATAATTCTGACTTTTCTCAATATTGTGAGTTTATATCTCATAATTCTGACTTTTCTCAATATCGTGAGTTTATATCTCATAATTCCGACTTTTCTCAATATTTTCAGTTTATATCTCATAATTCTGACTTTTCTCAATATTTTCAGTTTATATCTCATAATTCTGACTTTTCTCAATATTGCGAGTTTATATCTCATAATTCGACTTTTCTCAATATTTTCAGTTTATATCTCATAATTCTGACTTTTCTCAATATTATGAGTTTATATCTCATAATTCTGACTTTTCTCAATATTGCGAGTTTATATCTCATAATTCCGACTTTTCTCAATATTTTCAGTTTATATCTCATAATTCTGACTTTTCTCAATATTGTGAGTTTATATCTCATAATTCTGACTTTTCTCAATATTGCAAGTTTATATCTCATAATTCCGACTTTTCTCAATATTTTCAGTTTATATCTCATAATTCTGACTTTTCTCAATATTGTGAGTTTATATCTCATAATTCTGACTTTTCTCAATATTGCGAGTTTATATCTCATAATTCTGACTTTTCTCAATATTGTCAGTTTATATCTCATAATTCTGACTTTTCTCAATATTATGAGTTTATATCTCATAATTCTGACTTTTCTCAATATCGTGAGTTTATATCTCATAATTCCGACTTTTCTCAATATTTTCAGTTTATATCTCATAATTCTGACTTTTCTCAATATTTTCAGTTTATATCTCATAATTCTGACTTTTCTCAATATTTTCAGTTTATATCTCATAATTCCGACTTTTCTCAATATTTTCAGTTTATATCTCATAATTCCGACTTTTCTCAATATTTTCAGTTTATATCTCATAATTCTGACTTTTCTCAATATCGTGAGTTTATATCTCATAATTCTGACTTTTCTCAATATTGTCAGTTTATATCTCATAATTCTGACTTTTCTCAATATTGCGAGTTTATATCTCATAATTCTGACTTTTCTCAATATTTTCAGTTTATATCTCATAATTCTGACTTTTCTCAATATTTTCAGTTTATATCTCATAATTCTGACTTTTCTCAATATTTTCAGTTTATATCTCATAATTCTGACTTTTCTCAATATTTTCAGTTTATATCTCATAATTCTGACTTTTCTCAATATTGTCAGTTTATATCTCATAATTCTGACTTTTCTCAATATTTTCAGTTTATATCTCATAATTCCGACTTTTCTCAATATTTTCAGTTTATATCTCATAATTCTGACTTTTCTCAATATTGCGAGTTTATATCTCATAATTCTGACTTTTCTCAATATCGTGAGTTTATATCTCATAATTCTGACTTTTCTCAATATTTTCAGTTTATATCTCATAATTCTGACTTTTCTCAATATTATGAGTTTATATCTCATAATTCTGACTTTTCTCAATATTTTCAGTTTATATCTCATAATTCTGACTTTTCTCAATATTATGAGTTTATATCTCATAATTCTGACTTTTCTCAATATCGTGAGTTTATATCTCATAATTCTGACTTTTCTCAATATTGTCAGTTTATATCTCATAATTCTGATTTTTCTCAATATTTTCAGTTTATATCTCATAATTCCGACTTTTCTCAATATTTTCAGTTTATATCTCATAATTCTGACTTTTCTCAATATTTTCAGTTTATATCTCATAATTCTGACTTTTCTCAATATTGTGAGTTTATATCTCATAATTCTGACTTTTCTCAATATCGTGAGTTTATATCTCATAATTCCGACTTTTCTCAATATTTTCAGTTTATATCTCATAATTCTGACTTTTCTCAATATTTTCAGTTTATATCTCATAATTCTGACTTTTCTCAATATTGCGAGTTTATATCTCATAATTCCGACTTTTCTCAATATTTTCAGTTTATATCTCATAATTCTGACTTTTCTCAATATTATGAGTTTATATCTCATAATTCTGACTTTTCTCAATATTGCGAGTTTATATCTCATAATTCCGACTTTTCTCAATATTTTCAGTTTATATCTCATAATTCTGACTTTTCTCAATATTGTGAGTTTATATCTCATAATTCTGACTTTTCTCAATATTGCAAGTTTATATCTCATAATTCCGACTTTTCTCAATATTTTCAGTTTATATCTCATAATTCTGACTTTTCTCAATATTGTGAGTTTATATCTCATAATTCTGACTTTTCTCAATATTGCGAGTTTATATCTCATAATTCTGACTTTTCTCAATATTGTCAGTTTATATCTCATAATTCTGACTTTTCTCAATATTATGAGTTTATATCTCATAATTCTGACTTTTCTCAATATCGTGAGTTTATATCTCATAATTCCGACTTTTCTCAATATTTTCAGTTTATATCTCATAATTCTGACTTTTCTCAATATTTTCAGTTTATATCTCATAATTCTGACTTTTCTCAATATTTTCAGTTTATATCTCATAATTCCGACTTTTCTCAATATTTTCAGTTTATATCTCATAATTCCGACTTTTCTCAATATTTTCAGTTTATATCTCATAATTCTGACTTTTCTCAATATCGTGAGTTTATATCTCATAATTCTGACTTTTCTCAATATTGTCAGTTTATATCTCATAATTCTGACTTTTCTCAATATTGCGAGTTTATATCTCATAATTCTGACTTTTCTCAATATTTTCAGTTTATATCTCATAATTCTGACTTTTCTCAATATTTTCAGTTTATATCTCATAATTCTGACTTTTCTCAATATTTTCAGTTTATATCTCATAATTCTGACTTTTCTCAATATTTTCAGTTTATATCTCATAATTCTGACTTTTCTCAATATTGTCAGTTTATATCTCATAATTCTGACTTTTCTCAATATTTTCAGTTTATATCTCATAATTCCGACTTTTCTCAATATTTTCAGTTTATATCTCATAATTCTGACTTTTCTCAATATTGCGAGTTTATATCTCATAATTCTGACTTTTCTCAATATCGTGAGTTTATATCTCATAATTCTGACTTTTCTCAATATTGTGAGTTTATATCTCATAATTCTGACTTTTCTCAATATTGTGAGTTTATATCTCATAATTCTGACTTTTCTCAATATTGTCAGTTTATATCTCATAATTCTGACTTTTCTCAATATTGCGAGTTTATATCTCATAATTCTGACTTTTCTCAATATTGTGAGTTTATATCTCATAATTCTGACTTTTCTCAATATTGTCAGTTTATATCTCATAATTCTGACTTTTCTCAATATTGTGAGTTTATATCTCATAATTCTGACTTTTCTCAATATTGTCAGTTTATATCTCATAATTCTGATTTTTCTCAATATTTTCAGTTTATATCTCATAATTCCGACTTTTCTCAATATTTTCAGTTTATATCTCATAATTCCGACTTTTCTCAATATTTTCAGTTTATATCTCATAATTCTGACTTTTCTCAATATTGCGAATTTATATCTCATAATTCTGACTTTATAACTCACAACTGCAACTTTATATCACACAATTCCGAGGGAAAAAGTCAGAATTGGGAGATAAAAACTCGCAATGACCTTTTTTGTGTTTGTTCCACACTTATTAGTATTCCAAAGTATTCTAAAGTATTTAGATTGAGTGAGTAATGTAACGAAATACGTTACAAATGACTTTTTAAAGCATGTATTGTGTAATCTGTAGTGCACAATGGGCCATACTCGGCTACACGTCACTTTTCATGATGTTGGGCTGAGATTTGGGATACAGTATCGATAACACACACACACTCATTGTGGGACGATGGCGTCACCACCACACCACACGAAGCCAGCGGCTCTTGTCACCGGAGCTGCTCGATCACCTCTACAGTGCTTTTTGATATTCCTGCATCATTTCTGCACGCCGCTTCCCCACAGTTTCAGACGGCGTGTCTTCTTCATCGCGGGCTCGTGTTGTGGCGGCAGTAAAGGGCCGCCCGCAGTGGGAGAGATCCTAATTAACAGGCTTTTCATTGGAATGGGCCTTTCTGTTGCCGCTCTTTGCGAGCGCTTGTTTTATGGCAGCGTCGGGGAGCCCCGGTCGGGGATTTGGAGAGGGATAATTGCCTTTGCCGCAGGCTCCAGTAATCTGGTGGGCTAATTCATTATTTTAATAAGTTAGCTTCTCCTAGGGGGCGAGAGCGGCTCCGCGTCGCACCTCAGAACTCTGACAGCGGGCCCTCGTTATCGTGCCGCGCTCTCCGTGGCCACGTCCGCGCGGGGTTAATAACAGTTATTAGCCCCTCTCCTCGGCCGTAATTTCTGCCGTAACTGGGTCCATTCAGACCGACGTCAGACGCCGATCAGCGCGGCAGATCGTCTCCCGCACAAGAGAGGAGAACGAGCCGCCGCTTTCACGAGGGGTAAAACGGTCACCGGGGCGGCAGGTAGATCCGACCGATTCATCCAAACAAGCAGCCGGTCGTGGGGTTTGCGTAACTAATGACTCCATTTTAGAGACAATCTTCTTTCTGCCATGCTAATGGGCTGCCCGGCCGGCTTTGATGACTGCAATTCACATGGACATTTTACACCGTGCCTGATTAAAAAGCATGTCATTGTCATTTTAACAAGGGGGAGGGAGGAGCAGACAAGCCCCCGATGCGTCAGAGTATCCGGAAAAATCCTTATTTTTTAAATTTGTTTTATTAAGTAAGCTTTCTTTTACAGCCGCTATAGGTAAACAAGTAGAAGAATAGCAGAGTGCTGTAAACTGTGAAAGTATTTGCGCTACAGCGTATTGATGATAATAATATGGTAATAAATAGCAGTATAAAGCAGAGTAACGGACTGTTTTTTTTATTGTGCGGCTAAAGGAAGCGGATTACACCGGACTTTAACCGCGCAAATAGCTCTTATACATTAAAAATAAAGTGGATAAATCGAGGTCTATACGATTTAAAATATGAAAAATCTTTCAAAGCTATTTGAAAGCCACATTTCTAGCACAAAAACACACTTTTTTTCTCAGGCATATGTGTAATTTGATATTAATTTTTTGTATTAAATGTTGTTTTATATTGCATGATGTTCCTGTCTTAATTTTATTACTTTTGTTTTTGATTTCTCTTGATATTTTATTATTAGTGGTTAAAATTGTATCGCACGAGTTGTAATGTTGTGCAGCATTTATATAAATAAACTTGACCGAGCATCTTTTGAAACATGCATTCTTCCATCTTAAAAATCGTTTTTTTTTTTACCAAGCCGTCATTTTACGCCGGACCGCTTCACGAAAGAGGGTCGACTCAAGGAAAAAAGATGAACGACACATGCATACATCAACTGATCCACGAACCGTTCAGAAACGTCTTCCTGAGTCTCTCCATCCGTTTGAACACTTTCCTCATTTTGTCTGCGTGAGATTCTCCAGCTTTGTTGTTGTTGAGCTGTTAAAGCTCCGCCCTCTTCTGCAGCAGCAGCTCATTTGCATTTAAAGGGACGCGCACAAAAAACGGCGCGTCTTTATTTTAATATGCAAAAAAAAATGCAAGGAGAAAACGCGAGAAGCTCACAGGAACTGAAGCATACAACATTATAATCCGTCACATTTCAATGGTTCGTCAAATATAAATAGCTAAAGAAAAAAAAAATCCATAATAAGGTTTCCATGACTTTAAAAGAGAGGAATTTTGAGAGATTGATGTCAGATTTGCCTCATTGTGCAGCCCCTCTCTTCCCAGTCTGTCAGGAACGCTCTGTTTACTTCCTGTCTCTATGAAGCCCCTCCTTCTGAAAACGGCTGCGCTCTGATTGGTGTGTTGTGATTACCGCAACTAACTCCACCAGGCCCCGCCCCTTTATTCTCCCTCTGAATCATTTAAATGAGAAATATTGTGAAGAAAACTCGTTCAGAAACACTCCCGCAGAGATTTTTATGCTCAAACATTTAACACGGCAGCGGTAGAGTCCCAGCGCTCCTGTCTCTTTTTGTCAGCCTCAGTGGCCGCGCGTTAAAAACCCCTCGATCCGAGTTCACTTTTGAGCGACACGCTGCGCTTCACCATACACAACACTACAGGACTCAATCGTGGAGCCAGCCTTTAAATTCATGAACATCTAGTCGAACCTTTTCCTATCAGCTCATTTCATCAGCATGCTAATTTGTGCTTGACAGCAGCGCTAATGTGGAAAGTGTTCTTTTCCAAATGGATTCATATTGCTCGAGCATTCCCGTGACCGATTACACAATGTTTGCTTTAGACGGGGAAGGTTTTACGCCGCCGCAGATACACATCTAAAAGCTCAACCATCCACTATGAAGAGGAGGATGTGGTCAATAACCCCGCATGTGATATCACTAAACTAGTTCAGCATTAACCGCTTAATGTCTGCCGCGAGCAGCCGCGTGTGGAGAGCTGGAGGCTCTTGGGAAAGCCAAGCGCGTCGCATGCTTGTTTGCATGTTGGCTGAACTCTCAGCCGATCAGATGCAGCGTTCGGAGCGTCACCGATTCAGTCGATTATACATCAAATTATGCTTACCAAGGGAAGTAAAAATAGCTCGATGGAGTTAAATACAGCTTCAGCTGACTTGTACTTGCTCGTCCCGTTTGCTGGCTCAGGTTTGCGTTCGGTGACTACAGTCGTCCCACATCAGTGCAAAGGAGAACGTGTTTCTGCTCGTGAAGCGCGGAGGTCATGATATGTCGCCGCCTTTTTGCTTCGCTGCCAATATCGAGACTACGTCACCCGACATAATGTTCAGCGAATTCCCCTCTGCCCCCAAAAATAGTCCATGTGCATCATTCTCAGCCAGCGGATCGATAGTTCCATTCCCATTTCGGCCCATCCGCCCACGTCCTGGAATAGGACAGCTTGCAAAACCCGCTCGCTGCGTCAGCTGATTACAAACCTATTGCTTTTAAAAAACCATCTGTGCCACTGCCAACGCGCAGACGATGGTGCCGCTCACCCGGAGGTCGCCAGGTGCTCCATCAAAAGCTTGTTTCCAAACCTCTTCCGATGCCGGACCAACAAAACGATGCCGAGTCCCTCGTTACTGTGCGGACCCTTCCGTTGGACAGCAGTGTCATTTCATGCGCTCGCTCGCTCAAATGAAGGTTCTTTATTAGCATGGATGCTTCCGTGAAGAACCTTTAACATCCAGGGTTTTCTTCACACTAAAAAAAAAACGGTTTCTTGATCAATAAAAGGTTCTTTGGGGAATCAAAAATAGTTCTTCTATTGCATCACTGCAAACCAAACGGAAACGTTTATTTTTAAGAGCACATACATACTTGGCCAGGAGGCGTTCGCTCAGTAGTGAACCAGTTTGAACCGATGATTCGAAACATTTCGAGATTCCGATGTTCACCTTTAGGAGGTGATGATCTTTGTCGACCCGTGAACCAGTTGCTTTTTGTTTTTTTCCTGATCTTGGATCACTTTTTATAACTTTTTAGACATGTATTGACACATTTGCATAATAACAGTTGTAGTTAATAGTCTCTTGCTGGACTGATTAAATCGAGCTCTCCATAAAATAAACTAAACACAATTTAATTAAATAACACGTTATACAGACACTTCATATTTACATCTTTATTAGATGATTTGTTTTAATACTTTCAATAAATCGTTTTTATGCATTTTGGACCGTTTTCGTTGCATTTACAGGATTTTGACCAGTAGGCGTCACTCCACGCTTCGTTCTCTTCGAAACAGTGAATCATTTCGCGAAGCTATTGGTTCGATTGATTCTAAGTTTAAAAACCTTCGTTTTTGTATATGCAGCACGTTTTTGTGTTTGCATGTGTTGTGAGGATTTGCAGCACATATTTTCACGTTTTTTTTAATTTGCATGAGTTTTTTTTTATTTGCATGTGCTTTTTTTATTTGCATGAGGTTTTTTTTATTTGCATGAGTTTTTTTTATTTGCCGGTGCTTTTTTTATTTGCATGTGTTTTTTTTTTATTTGCATAAGTTTTTTTTTTTTCATTTGCATGTGCTTTTTTTTATTTGCATGTGCTTTTTTTATTTGAATGAGGTTTTTTTTATTTGTATGAGTTTTTTTTTTTCATTTGCATGTGCTTTTTTTTATTTGCATGTGCTTTTTTTATTTGCATGAGGTTTTTTTTATTTGCATGAGTTTTTTTTATTTGCCGGTGCTTTTTTTATTTGCATGTGTTTTTTTTATTTGCATGAGTTTTTTTTTTCATTTGCATGTGCTTTTTTTTATTTGCATGTGCTTTTTTTATTTGCATGAGGTTTTTTTTATTTGTATGAGTTTTTTTTATTTGCCGGTGCTTTTTTTATTTGCATGTGTGTTTTTTTTTTTTTTTTTGCATGTGCTTTTTTTATTTGCAGCGCTTTGAGCTCTCTTGGCCACCGTAATTTTGGACTGTTTTCGTTGCATTTACAGGATTTTGACCAGTAGGCGTCACCAGCGCGGAGCGCTTCGACCTCTTCGAAACAGTGAATCATTTCGCGAAGCTATTGGTTCGATTGATTCTAAGTTTAAAAACCTTCGTTTTTGTATATGCAGCACGTTTTTGTGTTTGCATGTGTTGTGAGGATTTGCAGCACATATTTTCACGTTTTTTTTAATTTGCATGAGTTTTTTTTATTTGCATGTGCTTTTTTTATTTGCATGTGTTTTTTTTATTTGCATGAGTTTTTTTTTTCATTTGCATGTGCTTTTTTTTATTTGCATGTGCTTTTTTTATTTGCATGAGGTTTTTTTTATTTGTATGAGTTTTTTTTATTTGCCGGTGCTTTTTTTATTTGCATGTGTGTTTTTTTTTTATTTGCATGTGCTTTTTTTTATTTGCAGCGCTTTGAGCTCTCTTGGCCACCGTAATTTTGGACTGTTTTCGTTGCATTTACAGAATTTTGACCAGTAGGCGTCACCAGCGCGGAGCGCTTCGACCTCTTCGAAACAGTGAATCATTTCGCGAAGCTATTGGTTCGATTGATTGAAACCTTCATTTCTCCCATCACTGTCCATCAGAGAGCATATGAGGCTCATTTCAGCGCATGAACTCAAGGTTTGCATCTTGCATGGGATAAAACAGTGAATCTACACATCGCCACGTCTTGTCTGAGTATTTCTGTTCTAAGACTCTTATGTTTTGGCTCATTTCTATCCTTGTTCTCGTTTCATGTGTTCATTGGTCGTCACGGTTGTTATTTGACTACACAGTTTCTGACTCCACCTGTTTCCAGTTTCTGTTTCTTTGCATTATGGCTGATTTTGTCTTAACCTTGTATGGATAAGCTGTGTTTATTTTGTATTGTTTGTTTGTTTTTTGCCAGCTTTCTTGAATATCTTCATCCTGTCCATTTCAATTAAAAATCTCCTTGTCAACTCAGTTCTGATAACTGTTCAGGCATGGCAACTCAACACTTAACCGTGGTTTTGCCGAGCGGAAACTTCATGGATTGGCATCCTTTTAGTCTTGGAACAGCATTCCTACACACACACACACCTATATATACAGTATATATATATATCAATCAGATAATCAGATTTTAGGTTAATCTTTTGATTGGGGTTAGAGCTGGAGCTTGAACCATTTCTCCTTGATTTTAGGGTTGTTAGCTAATACAGATTGAGGACGTCTATAATAGCGGCTGCGAGAGATTCCAGGTATTCTCATTCATCTCAGAGAGCTTTTTAGGCACTGATGGTGTAGATAGCAACTGGATAATCATAGTCTTGATTATGATTTCTCTTTTTTAACTTTAGTTAGTGTGTAATGTTGCTGTAATCTGCAAAGTTACGACACTTAAAGTTCAATGCAGAGAGAGATATTTACTTTTACAGAAATCGCTTTTTAATGACTACAACAAACGCCTGGTAGGAACTACAACGAGCTTCTTCCTGGGTTGATGACATCACTAACCCTAAAATTTACATAAACCCCGCCCCCGAGAACATGCAACAAAGTGGGCGGGGCCATGTTGTGCTGCTTTAGAGTTGTTGTAGTCGAGTGTTGTTGATGCCGTCATTTTACGCCACAAACGAGGGTCGATTCAAGGAAAAAAGACGAACGTGACGACACACGCGAGTGACGAGTTGATCCTGAGTCTCTCCATCAGTTTGAACACTTTCCTCAGTTTGTCTGCGTGAGATTCTCCAGCTTTGTTGTTGTTGAGCTGTTAAAGCTCCGCCCTCTTCTGGAGCAGCAGCTCATTTGCATTTAAAGGTACGCGCACAAAAACGTCGTGTTTGTGTTTGACGAGCTCTAATAAATGATCCGTGAGCTGAAACTTCACACACACATTCTGGACACACCAGAGACTGATATTACATCTTGTGAAAGGGGCGTTATACAGTAGGTCCCCTTTAAGACAGTTTATTTGACATAAATATGTTTCCACACCTTTAGACCAATCAGCTCAAGAACTTTTCCAGTCCCTTGTGGTTTCCAGATGAAGACTTTTTTTTAAGTGACAGAGATTGCACACATGAAGAGCAATTTCTAACTGACGCAACATATTAAAGGATTTTTCCATCGCTTTAATAATGAAATTGGATCATGATCCAAACGCATCCACCACGGTTTCTGACTCCGGATGCATGCAAAGATGCAGTGAGCGGCGCTGTCACACAGATACAGACGGACAAACGCACCACAGAAGGCAGCATATGATTCCTTGAGGCTATGAAACACTGCCTCGAAGGCCTGGCAGACAACACAAACACAAAGTGATTCGACGGCCTCCACAGCTCCCACACGTCACACTCGAGCGCCCTGTGGTTCCCCGATAACTGGACCCTCTTGAGACATCTAACCAATCCCACAGTCACTGCTCAGCCTGTAATTTCCATGCCCTTAAATCTAGTCAGACACCTTCTATCGTGACTGTGATCAAACCGGCTGAATTCGTCTCTCCCGCTCCACCTGATTCATAGATGTGGAGAAATCCCTCAGGGAAGACGATTAAACGGAAGTGGACAGACGTCTCTCATGCCGTGACCTCTCCTCTGATCCTCAAGGGAGCGCGGGCGGGAAAGAACACAGATCGTACCCGGATAATCGCTGGCGTTTCTAAAGCGGTCGGACTTATCCTGTCAAATCGCAACCTGTTTTTGACACGGCTAAGCCTCCAGAAAGCAGTCGTTTTGGAGCGAGCCAGTAATTAACACCTTTTAGACGGCTTTGATCGTATCTCCGTCCCTCACCGCGACTGACCAAACGCGATCACGTGCGATCGGCGTTTGAGAATTTACATTTTATTGACTGGCTAATGCCCTCTAAATCTAGACGGAGAAAGATTACAGGATTCTACGGTTCATTTCACGGGATTCCTGCTTTAATTCAACCTGAGTGTTTCTAGTTCAAATTTTACCGCACCCCCCCACCCCCCCGCCACCCCCACGGGGACCTTAACTCTTTCTGCTGTATAATTTCAATTGCTTTCTTTTTGTTAAATGTTTAACTTAAATTGGGAGCCTCATAAATATTCCGAATCACTCGCCCAGTGTTTGATGAGGAAATGAGAGTCCTACCCACCGAGATTCCCCAGGCAAGGAGATGAAAACCAGAGAAATCCCCTACAACTTTTCTCTTAGAAGTAGACCTGTGCGCCACAATGCTGGGCCGCTGCTCGAAACAGCTTTAAGTGTGAATTTAAGGCCTGTATTCTTTTTCTGATCGTTAGCCGACGTGCTTTAGTAGTGCAAATCAATGTGTTTGGGAAATCTTTGATTCGGATGGGCGGTTTTGACAGTTAACAGCTCATCAAAAATAATTTAGTCATTTTTATTCAGAGTCGCTAGTGTTGTGACTTTTTTAGTCTGCATTTATTTGATCAAAAATACAGAAACGCTCGAACGTGAGAGACTAAACCTTTACTTGCAAACACATTTTTGGTCACTTTACCATATATAATGAGTTTTTGGCCTCATTGATGTCGAACTTGCGATGCACCAATATCTGATCTCAAGTAAGATTGTACGCAATTGTCCTTTAATGGCTAAATGTGTTGGCTGTACAACAACAAAGTTGTTTTGGAGTTATGTCAACTTTGAGCGAATTTACGTTCATCCAACAAGCTCTATTGAGTTAGAGAAACAAGTTAAGTTGATTACTCAAAAGAATTAAGTTGCTCCAACTACCAGAGCTGTAGCAGCCAATTAATCTAATTCATTTCAGTTCAAATCCACAGCCATCATAGCACATGACTTATTTAATATATATTTAATGAACAAATAAGATATTTCTTGTCACTGCTTACAGAGTCAATAATGTTTAGCTTCAAGTTTCTACTCTTCACAAAAATGACAGAAACTCTTGTAAAAGTCAAACATAACAGCATTGAACACTAACAGCCTTTCCCTTTGCTAAAAACACATCAAATAACACTTAATTTCAACATTTATTCTCCTTATCCGGTCTAGAAGTAGAAATCCACTGCCTAATTTCTGAACTTATCAAGACAATCTCATTACGTTACCACAACTTAATTAAAAAAAAAAAAAAAAAGCCAATTAATGTTTAAATTACAGACAAGTATTATGTCAACAGAACTCAACAAAATAATGTTTGCAACTTAAAATTTATAATTAAAACTTTGAACTGGCAATCATGCATTTATTTAAGTTGAGCGGAGCTATTCAAGCTCCCCTGAATGACTGAGACAAATAACTGTTTGTTTTCACTTTGTACATTGTGTGTATGGATTCATAACAAATTCATTGAGAATACCGCCCCCTGAAGCAAGCATTCACATTTTAAATATGCATCATATGCTCACTTCCACATGCTAATTAGTTTGTGTAAAGCGTTTCTGTCTCTGGCAAAGTTCTTCATCAGCAACAAGTGCGAGGCGAGTGGCGTTTCCTCCTCTTTTATTACTCTCTTCCCCTCTCTGAAGAGCCGTGGACAGACAGGCAGACAGACACGCGCTCTGTGCCATGTTTCGGGGTCGCAACCTCGCTGTGGCAACCGCACCAGGAAGTCTCAGTTAGACGCCGCAGGAAGTCTTCATTCAGCGGGCCTCTCGCTGCGCTGGCTATTTACATATGCAACGTTTCAGCGGCGTCTCACACACAACATGCACTGCAGCTACACAGACTATCAGAATACAAATGCCACTCAGGGCATGAAGAGGGCAGAAGGAGGCATGTGGGTAAACTGTTAATTTGCTCTCTGGGGTGGACGGAGTGGAATAACAATGCAGCTCAAAACCCAATATTCATATATACAGTGTGTGCATGTGTGTAATGTTTCATCAGCTGGAGGAATAACAAGTCGCTGCAACCCAAAACACAACGTGTTGAAAAATTTAATTACAATATATAATTGCATGCATTTTCAAATGGTAACAATTTATTTCAATAGTCCACGTTATACATTGCAAGTTTGCAAGTACAAGTCAGCTTAGTCGCTTATATATAAAATATATAAAGTGAAATCAAGTGTAACCCTATTACCAAAATATATATATCAAATTTTGCTTACATATTTTCTCATTTGTGTTCATCAACAATTTAAAGCTTTCAAACAAGTACATAATGACATTGTAAAAGTAATGACTCGAACTGTTTATTCAAAGACTTGCTTTATATGGCACATCATTTTCCCGTAATTTTTCCCTTTTTATCCCTTTAAATCTATACTGTTCACTGTTCAATTTTGCTAGATCTTATTGCCAGCTTTGACACAGTCATCATGATCTTAAGCTTGGCAAATTAAAGGTGTCATAAAGATAGACCTTCTCTAGTAGTGACTGCGGTGTACCCCATGGTTCTGTCTTGGGACCTATTACATTTTTTATTTATGTTCATCGAGTACTTTTTTTTTTAATGTAACCTTTATTATACTGATGATTTACAGTTTTATCTTCCGTTAAAGGCCAGAAGCAGTCATTCCAGTGGCTGTTTATTAAAAGTAATCACGTCTTGTTTATGGAATAATTGAACGATGGACATTAGATGCTCCCCGGCAACAGCACAATAGTTTGTACATGCAGTACCAAACAAATGCTTAAATTTATCAAAAGAATTGTACTACACATTAGCTATGTTTACATCCAAGGTTGTAAATTTAACTTATGTGCAGAATTGGAGCATCGCACAAAACATTTGCGGAAAAAGGACCGTTTATATGCCATTTGTTCAAAAATTGGCGCAAAATATCGGTAATAAAAATGGAAGTTGCTGTAAACGGGAAAGAAAGCGTGGTTCTTTTTTCCTCCATCATAAATGACAAACGAAATGCAACAAATGCTGTGATTTTATCTTGCGTTCGGATGCTGGTTTTTGGGTGTGAGACGCTTCTGGACGGGAATTAAACCAAATCATTCTGACGACAGACTTTGGCTCAGGCATTTCAGAACAACCAAACCAACATTTGAGATGCTTTTTGAAGTGTCCGGTTATCCAATTGACCGTTCGCAAAGCCCCGCCGCCTTTAGTTACTGTTGCTATGTCCGCTCTCATCATGTTCTCACGCAAAGACGCTGACAACGTATGAAACAGTTTTAAAGCAGTTGAATGAATCAATAGCGTCTAGTGTGTGTTTAATGTGTCGATCATCTCTAGTTCATTTATAGCATCAAATAAACATGAATGAACATCAGAAGGAATGTTGTTTCAAGACGTGATTCAAGTTCACCGACGTTCATCTACTGACTCCCCTGACCGACAAAATGACGGATTATGATTGGTCAGATCGCCTGTCAATCAGATCCTCGGTTTTTTTTTGCCACACATTGAGGAATTTATTTAGGATATGTTTCCATCGTAGTTTTACAGAACTATCCACCTCACATTTAAAAAAAAAAAAAAAAAAACACACATTTGCTTAAATATGTATATATATATATATATATATATATATATATATATAGCGATATAGAAAGAGCCTTTCACGAGCCTAAAGCATACATAAATAACTCATGAGTTTGAGATTGATTTGTGAGTCTTTCTTGAACACTCCATTGAAAAAAACACAACTAATGAACGAATGCAGAGTTATGCAAAAGCGGCGTTAGTCACCCGAGCCCACGATCCTCGGGACCTCGGGATGAAATGCTGACTTTCAGCTCACATCTCGGTGAGGTCACCCCATCGCTATCGCAAGCGCAGCAGTCACGGTGTGGCACAATGCAGACAGATTGCTTATAATAACCGTTAGAGACCTTTCATTTTTCATTGTCAGCGATTTGGAGGATAATTTTGGCACCCTTTAAGGAGACAACCTTCCTATTAAGAAGATAAAAATAAACAAACTAGTTGTGAAAGCTCTATATCGGGATGAGCTAATCCTATTTACAGATCTCTGGCGTCGATACTGAACCATGCGGACATGCTTACATGTGACAATTTTTGCTATTTTTAAAAGCAAGCTACACTTAACGCCAAAAGGTTTCTGGTGCCAGAGCGCCTAAGTGGATAAAACGTCACAATTAAAATCATATTACAAAAGGCTGTAGAAGAAGTTCATCTAATATAGGAAACTCTGTCTGTCGGATCAATACTTTAACCCAGTCATTTAATGAAATGGCCCTCAGCGTTGTGTTTTGTCGGAACCTCAAAAAGCGGTGCATAACGAAAGGAACTAATAATGATGAAATATTCAAAGAAATATCGAAGAGAAGCATCTCATAAAAAGGGTCTCGTTTGTAATCGCCTCTGATAAAAGCCTAATGAGGAATTAAAGACAATAAACAAATCGTCGCCCTTCTAATGTCATCCAAAAGTCAATATCAGCCAGCAATTAGTTTCCGTGTGTCTCGTGTTTCTCTCTTCCAGACACGATGAGATAAAACCGGCGACTCTTTTCGGCCTGTTATATGGGCTACTCCCCATCTTGCATTCTTTTTATGTATCTAATATTTCTAATTTACCAGCAGCCAGAAAAAAATGACACACGAAGCCGTAAATTTCCTACTAATTCCAAATAATTCTGATTACATGGACGAGTAGTTTTCAATCAGAAAGATAATCTTGGTGATAGATGGTGGGATAATTGGCTGTCTCGGCGACGTAAATATTGTGTCGTTCTATTAATCTTGCCGAATGAGGTGTCAACCTGTCACTCATTCGTCAAACTGAATAAGGAAACATAAGAGATAAATAAATGCATGCCGGTCAGGATGCGGATGCGGATGTGAGCGGGAGCCGCTCTCACGGGTGTCCGAGTGCCTGAATCCGACCGGCGCTTTTCATGAAATTCAGCAATTTGGTTGTGATTTCGCATTGGACATCAAGCGGACGGAGAACTCACATTAAAAGTGATCGAACGTGCTTGTTATTAACATGGCATGGGGTTGGATTCAATTTGATTGATTAGATTATGCCAAACTACTCCATTAAGGGTACATTCTTGTCAATGATTTTTGATTTTATGCCAAAAATATCCAAATGAAAATTCATTCAGAAATAAAAAACATCATTATTGAAAACTGACTTGATCTTTGAGTTTAGTAATCAATCTAAAAAAGGAAGGTCTATTCATTTCCGTTTCAATCATGTTTGATTTGATTCTCACTTCTAACTCATCACACTTGGCATCATGTACTGAGTTCCCCTTTGACATGCAGGAACTCCATTGCTTTTAATGAGAATGGTGACATCACTAACCCTAGAATTTACATAAACCCCGCCCCCGAGTACGCACAACAAAGAGGGCGGGGCCATGTTGTGCTGCTTTAGAGTTGTTGCAGTCGAGTGTTGTTGATGCCGTCATTTTACGAGGGTCGATTCAAGGAAAAAAGATGAACGTGACGACGCATGCTAGTGACGAGTCGATCAACATCAATTTATCCACTAACCGTTCAGAAACGTCTTCCTGAGTCTCTCCATCCGTTTGAACACTTTCCTCATTTTGTCTGCGTGAGATTCTCCAGCTTTGTTGTTGTTGAGCTGTTAAAGCTCCGCCCTCTTCTGCAGCAGCAGCTCATTTGCATTTAAAGGGACGCACACAATAACGGCGTGTTTGTGTTTGACGAGCTCTAATAAATGATCTGTGGGGGATTTTGAGCTGAAACTTCACATTCTGGACACACCAGAGACTGAGATCACATCTTGTGAAAGAGGCGTTATAGCTGCCGTTTAAACAGCCACAATTTGTTACACATTATTTAGACATTTTATTATATAATATGAAACACAGGACATAACAGGCAAAAACGACTACAGTAACAATTTACTCATAAAAAATATTCCAAGTGTTCCGTGGCAAAACGATTGATTTGTGTGCGGAACAAACCCAAGTGTCACTGTCCGCCATCAAGCTCAGATCCAGTGCACACATTTAAAAATTGTCGCCAAAAGAAGCGAAGTGGAGGGGTAAAAAGGGTAAAAATGATGGTTATTTTTGTCAGTTACAGCTTGTAAGATCTAGCATTCTGCCCTCTTTAAATAAGAGAGGTGTGTGTGTGTGAATTACCTGCATCTGTTCAGTGTCTCTCTATTAACAGTGAAGCTGTGAGTTTAATTACTTCAAAAACAGCACTCTAAGAAATATTATGTAGCGATTCAGTTGCGAAGCTATTTTATTTTTTAAAAAGTCACGTCGATTACAAATTTCTATGCTCCTGGATGTCGTGTGTGTGTGCGCAGTACGATCTCCGAAAACATCGTCCGCTATTTATGAGAACACGCAATTTTCCAGGTTTCCATGTTTTCACTGTTATACAATCGGGGGCATTTTTACGCATCGAGTACAGAATCTCTTGAGCGCAGAAACATTGGATATCATCTGAAAGTAAGTGTATATGCAACAATAACAGCATATAAATGAAAACTGCCTAATGTCGATACAGGAAGTGATGTAGGACTCCGAGGAGAATCTGTGCTTTAATGATTGTACTGAATATGATCCAGATGCAGTAGTTTAATAAAACTGAGATTTTCTCAGCTTTTTGCTCAAAATGGTTTTTTGTTTGTTTGTTTGTTTGTTTGTTTTATATTCAAGTGTTGATAAAAAAGCTAGAATAACCAAGAATAAAACAGATTTTTTGTTTGTTTGTTTAAAAGTAGAGGCTGTTTTATATTTTGATCTACATGTTCAGATTTTGGGAGCCATGAAAATGTAGTGAACTTTTTTCAAACGCGCTGCCGAGGAAAGAGTTAAAATAGAATGTGATAAAACTGACCTGTGCATTGAACGGTTTTATAGCGCACCTTCAGCCAATCGGAATCGAGTATTCAGACAGATGGCATAAACACCTGTAACTGTAGTGTGTTACGTCTTTTATATTGTTGGGAGGTGGCTAGGTTTAGGGGAGGGGTTAAGTGCTCCAAAATATCTATGAAAGTATAAATATTTCTAAAAAATAAGTTCTACTTTTACAAATGCATGCAAAACGACTCTGAGCGTTAAAGAGTGAATCCAAAGCCCAAACGAGTCGGGATGTGTTAATTAAATAGAGATGAGCATTCCATTATTTGCATTGTTTTCCCACTGTTAAAAGGTCACGACCCCCTTTTGAGAAGCGACACCTGAAAGAAGTTTTCTCATTGCAGATGTGCCGTTCACTCACGCAAAGGTCATAAACAGGGTCTCTCACAACGTTCACGGTAGTAGATTAAAAATAGTGCGATTCAAGCACTGACATCTTCTTCATTTAATTTATAAAGATGATAATTAATGACCTCCTGGCAGAGGAGCGTCCCGTTTTAGCGCAAGGACTAAAAAGGCCCCCTGCTTTTCATTGAATTCGGAATTAATTCTCAAATATCAGTAATTTAAAGGAAAAGGTCAGCCCTAATGCGGTCCCTCCCCGCTTTTTAATATCCCATAACTCTCTTTAAGATACTCACCTGGCACGGCCGTGCACAGGCTAATTGGAGGCAATTAATTAATTCAGCAGCATCAGGTGTTGGTGAAGGCAAACAAAGCTGTGGAGATGGAGAGGCGCTCGTGCCCTTCGACATCATCATTAACCACCATCAGGCGAGCGAGCGTCGCTCTGACGCGTGACAGATTACATTTTCTCTGACGACGGGCCGCAGATTTATCTGGGTTATAAAGTAAGTGCAGAGCGCAGCATTCAATCACAGCAAAGGGAAATTAGATTAACGAGCTCATGATCACAACAACTCGGAAAGAAAGCGAGCCGCAACACGAGAGTTTGAACCTTTCTTTGCGTCTCCAGTGGGAAATGATGGAAATGGTTTGAGTTTTCAGAACAGAAACGTCACTGGAGTCACACGAGTGCAATTAAACGCCTCTTTGTTTGGCCGAAACCCCAGCGCTGGAGTAAATGCTGGGTTAAAAACAACCCAAGTTGGGGGTTAAATGTTTGACCAACATGCTGGGGAGTTTTATTCAACTCAACTTTTGTTTAGAAATTTCTTCAAATAAACACAAAATAGGCAAGAGGCAAGAAAAATAATGAATACATTATTAATAAATGTCCACCTTTTGATTATTATTATTGCCTCTATGAGTCTGATTTTTAATTTCCAATACATTATGGGTTCATTTTAAGCACTTTTTAAACAATAGTTGGGTTAAATAAAACTGCCCAGCATGTTCGGCAAACATTTAACCCGACCGGAGGGTTAAAAACAACCCAATCGTTGGGTTTGTCCATTTTCAACCCAACTTGGGTTATTTTTTTAACCCAGCATGTGTTAGAGTGTATGTTTGGAGCTGTTCAATGAAACTCAACCTTGAACAGGCTGAATGTCACTATTGGAGGACACACTGTAAAATAATGTCGGGTTAAAAATGGTCAAACCCAGCGGTTGGGTTAAATATTTGTCCAACGTGCTGGAAATTTTATTTAACTGCAACTATTGATCAAAAAATTACTATGTGTTTGGCTTAAAATGAAGCCAAAATATGTTGAAAATTAAAATTATGATTCATTATACTTAATATATGCTCATTAATAAATGTTCATTTAAGTTGGGTTGGGTTAAATGTTTGCCGAACATGCTGGGGAGTTTTATTCAACTCAACTTTTGTTTGAAAATTTCTTAAAATAAACCCAAAATAGGTTGGAAATTAAAACAGACACATAATTATTACTAGATGCGAGAATTATAATGAATGCATTATTAATAAATGTTCACCTTTTGATTATTATTGTTGCCTCTAGTGATTATGAGTCTGATTTTTAACTTCTAACATATTTTGAGTTCATTTTAAGCACTTTTTAAACAATAGTTGGGTTAAATAAAACTGCCCAGCATGTTCGGCAAACATTTAACCCGACCGGAGGGTTAAAAACAACCCAATCGTTGGGTTTGTCCATTTTCAACCCAACTTGGGTTATTTTTTTAACCCAGCATGTGTTGGAGTGTATGTTTGGAGCTGTTCAATGAAACTCAACCTTGAACAGGCTGAATGTCACTATTGGAGGACACACTGTAAAATAATGTCGGGTTAAAAATGGTCAAACCCAGCGGTTGGGTTAAATATTTGTCCAACGTGCTGGAAATTTTATTTAACTGCAACTATTGATCAAAAAATTACTATGTGTTTGGCTTAAAATGAAGCCAAAATATGTTGAAAATTAAAATTATGATTCATTATACTTAATATATGCTCATTAATAAATGTTCATTTAAGTTGGGTTGGGTTAAATGTTTGCCGAACATGCTGGGGAGTTTTATTCAACTCAGCTTTTGTTTGAAAATTTCTTAAAATAAACCCAAAATAGGTTGGAAATTAAAACAGACACATAATTATTACTAGATGCGAGAATTATAATGAATGCATTATTAATAAATGTTCACCTTTTGATGATTATTGTTGCCTCTAGTGATTATGAGTCTGATTTTTAACTTCTAACATATTTTGAGTTCATTTTAAGCACTTTTTAAACAATAGTTGGGTTAAATAAAACTGCCCAGCAGGTTCGGCAAACATTTAACCCAATCGTTGGGTTTGTCCATTTTCAACCCAACTTGGGTTATTTTTTTTAACCCAGCATGTGTTGGAGTGTATGTTTGGAGCTGTTCAATGAAACTCAACCTTGAACAGGCTGAATGTCACTATTGGAGGACACACTGTAAAATAATGTCGGGTTAAAAATGGACAAACCCAGCGGTTGGGTTAAATGTTTGTCCAACGTGCTGGAAATTTTATTTAACCCAACTATTGTTCAAAAAGTGCTTAAAATGAACCCAAAATGTATTGGAAATTAAAAATCAGACTCACTAGAGGCAACAATAATAATCAAAAGGTGAACATTTATTAATAATGTATTCATTATAATTCTCGCATCTAGTAATAATTATGTGTCTCTTTTAATTTCCAACCTATTTTGGGTTTATTTTAAGAAATTTTCAAACAAAAGCTGAGTTGAATAAAACTCCCCAGCATGTTCGGCAAACATTTAACCCAACCCAACTTAAATGAACATTTATTAATGAGCATATATTAAGTCTAATGAATCATAATTTTAATTTTCAACATATTTTGGGTTCATTTTAAACCAGACACATAATAATTTTTTGATCAATAGTTGGAGTTAAATAAAATTTCCAGCATGTTGGACAAACATTTAACCCAACCGCTGGGTTTGACCATTTTCAACCCAACTTGGGTTATTTTTAACCCAGCATTTTTTAAAGTGTAACGAGAATTGGACACTAAGTGTTTGCATTTCAGTCTTTGCATGTTAAAATTGTGTTACTTGCCAATTCTCTGTAATTATTTGTGATAATTATTACTGAAAATTAATTAAGTAACCCTTTCTTTTTCAGTAGAAGTCAGTTAGTTTGTGGTTACTGATGAGTTTATATTTTCCATAAACAAAAGACCAAAGGTATAATTATTTGACCGGTTCAGATTGACCTGAAGTGACCCGAACTGGATCTATCGGTTTGATTCACGGCAGGGTTGTGTGTCTTTATTCCTCATATTCATCAGCGACACCGAGGCTTCTGGACTCACGTTACCAGTAAACTGTGTAAAATCACAGATTTAACAGCGCAGCCTATGTGTCTGCTTCAGACACACCTGTTCCCGCGAGCAACCGATCCCGTGTTTGAAGTGCCAATCCATTTCCGCAGCCTTTCCTCTGATGATCAGACATTCAAACACGCTCTTATTATCACCTCCTGACTCTTTTTTTCGGGACTGAGGAGAACCAAAAGGCCCAATAGCCGCAGTGTCCCGTCTTCCGCCGGTCTCCGGCAGCTTTCAGCAGCTGCGGGACGGGGTCTTGCCGTGCCGCTGTCACGGGTGTCACGTTTCGAGGGCCGACACTGTCCTCCACTGTGCTGCCCGTGACTCGGACTGAATGGGGCTTTTGATGGGCAGACCCTCGTCTCTCAACGGCCCCGGCCCGGCCCAGAACAGAGGAGCGCGGGTCACGGCTCACACACCTGGCAGGTACGGCGCACCACGTGCCACGAGCGCAAACAAAAGACGCTCTGTACCGACGTTTATTGCAAATGATTCTTTTCTCTCGCTGATCATCCGCTCCACTTTCATAAGAAGAGGCGGAAGATGAAGAACGCACACCATTTCTTGTGTTCATATTAATTAAAACTTAATAAAAGCTAAATAGACATTTTTAAAAAATAAATAAATAAATAAATATAAAAAACAAGAAAAAATAACTAAAACATTCAAGTTAAAATGAACACAGAAAATAAAAAAAAGTGTCCATTTCAAAATATTAATTAAAACCATCATCGTATGTCAACGATCCTAAAATAACACTGAAATTTTTTTGAAAGTTTTTTAATTGTTGGTTTATGTACACTAAATTGTATACTTCAAATCTTAAAAGTATATTTTTATCAAACTGTACATGCAAATAATATAAATTAAAGAAATAAAAGGTCACTTAAAAAGATTTTTCACTCTTTTAACTTTAGTTAGTGTGTAATCTGTAAAGTTACGACGCTCAAAGTTCAATGCAAAGAGAGATTTTCTTTTACAGAAATCACTTTTTAAAGACTACAACAAACGGCTGGTAGGAACTACAACGAGCTTCTTCCTGGGTTAGTGACATCACTAACCCTAAAATTTACATAAACCCCGCCCCGGGAACACCCATCAAAGGAGGCGGGGCCATGTTGTGCTGCTTTAGAGAAGAGGAAGAGTTGTTGTGTTTCCTCATTTTGTCTGCGTGAGATTCTCCAGCTTTGTTGTTGTCGAGCTGTTGAAGCTCCGCCCTCTTCTGGAGCAGCAGCTCATTTGCATTTAAAGGGACGCGCACAAAAACGACCTCGAGCTCGAATAAATGATCTGTGGGGGATTTTGAGCTGAAACTTCACATTCTGGACACACCAGAGACTGAGATTACATCTTGTGAAAGAGGCGTTATAGCTGCCGTTTAACACACTTTTACAACATGAACTTTGCAAATGTCAAAAACATTAAAAAGTGCATTTTAAATAATTGATTTAATAATATTTGCTCTAAAGAAGTACACTTATTTTGATACTTTGACTAACATACTAAAGCACAGGTAAAGTACATGATTATAATTTTAACTGTAGAGTTATTCAATATTTCAGTTGAATTGCATTGAATTTGTGACTTCGTAATTACAATCACATACAAGTTTCAATAGAAATTGCATACTTACAAATGATTTATATTCATATTTCATAATCAGCAGAAGTCATTATTAAGTTCAACTAATTGCATTGAACCTATTATACAATTTCACTCAATTGCAAATAACGTGCATTTAAGTATCAGGAAATATTCACACTTCAGTATGTGAGTCCAAATCCATCTAATGATACACAGTTGGTCAAGACTGAATAATAATATCAGGGTCTAGAGTGCAGTGATGATCTGAAGCCACCGGCGATGCAATGTGTGTATAGAAGTATATTATTTCTTTTTCACAAGGCGACCTTACAGTGCTGTCTAGGTAGGGAAAACAGCAGGTTTTGTACCTTCTCTGCACGTTTAACACACACACACACCCTCAGAGAGCAGCTCGTCCTCATCGTGCTCAACTGCAGTTCAAAGGCTGATGAGTGAATTATCTGTGACAGGAAGTGCATGTCAACGTGTCAGTGCGGTGGGCGGCACAACTGCAGCTTAAAGCGGCCTTTGCTTCTAATCCACACGAAGAGAGATTGATAGAGAAGGAGAGACTCACTCACTCCAGGCTTTTATTTCTCTCTCTCACTCTTTATATCCCTCAGGCTGTATCAGAGACTCAAACGAGTGTTGTGGATGAAAGCCGTGTCCCTTTTCTGACCAGGGCAGGACGGGCCACACAGATATCACAGCCTACATACACCTAAAGGAACGGTTTTACTGAAAAGGAACATTTCTGTATTATTAACCCATTCCAAACCTGTTATTTTGACTCAAAAAAGGAGGAGTTTGATTAAATTTCAAATCTTGAATAACTGTGTAATAGAATTAGTTTTGTCCATACAGTGGAAGAGAGCGTGTTTGACTGTCCACATTCTTCAAAACTAACCTGTGCGTTCAAGTTTCGGAAGGACATGAGGGTGTAAATGATGACAGACCAACCCTTTAATTCTTCAAAATTCATCCTTGTGTGTCCCACAGAAAAAAAAAAACACAGTGTGCACATAAAGGTCCATAAATAATATAAATCAGGGGTTCCCAAACTTGTTTGGTCAGCCGAATCTAGTGCCCCTAAGATATAAGTTAATCATTTAACGACACATTTGCATGTTCGTGGTTCTCTGATGAGAGTTAATGGTCACATGACTTGATTACCAAGATTACCAAAGTGATTACTTTGAGTTTTAATGTCATTTAAACAGCGATTGGTGATTCTCTGACTCTGACCGTCTGAAAAAGACGAGTTCAGTTTCATGTTTTCCACTGTTTTCATGTTTTCGGAGTCATTTTATAATTCACTCGTCACTGCGACTTTTTCTCACTATTTGTTTTTTTCCTCACAATTGTGAGTTTGTGTTTCACAATTCTGACTTTTTTTCTCTGAATTGCGAGATTTAAACTCACAATTGCAAGTTATGAAGTCAGAATTGGGAGATTTAAACTTGCAATACTGACTTTTTTTCTTGCAATTGTGAATTTAGTGTGAGTTTATATCTCATAATTCTGACTTTTCTCAATATTGTGAGTTTATATCTCATAATTCTGACTTTTCTCAATATTGTGAGTTTATATCTCATAATTCTGACTTTATAACTCATAATTGCAACTTTATATCACGCAATTCTGAGGGAAAAAGTCAGAATTGTGAGATAAAAACTCTCAATGACCTTTCTAGTGTTTGTTTCACACTTATTAGTATTCCAAAGTATTCTAAAGTATTTAGATGAAGTGACTAAACTTGAGTAATGTAACGAAATACGTTACAAATGACTTTTTAAAGCATGTATTTTGTAATCTGTAGTGAAATACATTTTAAAAGTAATCCACCCATCCATATATATATATTAGTATTGTAAATTACAACGGTAAAATAATAATTTTATTTTACACTCTAATTGATAGTACTTAAGCTATTATTATGATGTAAACTTCTATCCACAAAAATGTTGGAAATTATGCATTTACTGTGAATGAGATGCTCAAAACACCGTCAGATCATGATAATCGCACTAAGCTTGTGAGCTTGCAATTATTTGTTTTAATTTTACATTTGACATAATTGATTGTCAGCCTTTCATAAGCTCATGAATTCCCAAACAAAGCCCCTGTTTGGAAAAATGTAATTCTTAATTTTCTATGAAGTAGTTCCAGTGTTGTTGATCACAGTACAGTTGCCGTCTCAATTTTTCTTAAAAAATGGCATTGTTCGATTAAAACATTACTATTTATTAAAATAACTCCAAAGAGCTGTTGTGTTCAATGAAAGCAGACTGACGGTGCTGTAAATCACTGATCGAATGACACTGGACAGTGATCGTAATAGTGTAGCATGCCTCAGAATGTTCTCTTGTAGACTACAGTCCGAACGGTCAGTCTTGAGCTCTGACCACAAACTGATCTCCATTAGCATCATCTTTGACACGCAAGGTCACCCACCGATGACTTTCCATTCTCCAATTAACGGCACTGATAGATGGTGCTAATTGGCAGGATTTATGGCGCTCTTTTATTGGGCTTTATGAGAGAGGCAAGTGGAGGACATTAGCATTTATGGGCCATGTCCACAGTGGGAACTGCACATGAGTGCGAGAAAGAGAGAGTTAGGATTTGTTCTAGTGTTCAAAAACAACAGCAAAACAAGAGCAGTGTGGCCTCAACACACAGTTTTAACTTTACAACGCTCATGCCGTGAGATGCCGAAAAAGCAACAAGACAAAAGTAGAGACACAAATATTAAATAGAGCAGATTGCATCCTTTTTAAAGTCAATCACCTGATATCTGACTAGTTATTCTAACTGTGGGAACTTTATGACAACAAAAAACATGCCCAAATCAAGTCTCCAAAAATATCAGTTACTGCCGAAACATCTGCAATGGAATTAGTGATAAGTGAAATTTCTTCTTTTCGGATCATCTTTTCCTCTTATAGCATGAAATAAACATGAATAAACATACAGAAGGTGTGTTGAAAGATTACACAGTAAAAACCGATATCATCGTGTTATGTAATTGTAAATTATTATTTTATTTTTTTGCTTGCTTTCAGCACAGAATTTCAATTTTATGAATTTTTGGTGAAGTATGTTTTCTTATTTTTGTTTTTTTTTTTTTTTGTGAAGCTGTTTTGAAACAGTAGTCTATATTATATATTCTAGTTTCTAAAATAAAGCTGACTTTTTTTTTAAGTCAGTAAAAAAGCAGCAAGTAACATAAAACATAAAAAATGAACATTTTGATAAATTTATGTAGTTACATATATAAATATTTGTTTAAACTGCTGTCTTCACTATTGACTTACATTTTTTTTAAATAAATAAATTTCAGTTTCACTGTTCAGTTAAAGATTCATTACTAAATGAATTTTAGTAAATGCATAACTAAATGGGAAATTAGTTAATCCAAACAAATAGCAACTTTTGAAGAGCTGAGATGATTGTTGTCCACACAATGGTTTAGTTACTTACAACATCTACTAGCAGGGCCTAACTAGTGGTGGCTGAGAGAGTTCAATGCGCTGCAACTTTAGAAAACACTTGCAAATAGAAACAAACACCAGCAAATTACGAAAACATCTTCATCAGTGTGACAACACGTGCTGCAAAAGTTCACACCGCAAAAAAAAATTCTGAAACAAGCTGCAAATACTCACAATGCAACCAACCATAGAGAAATGCACTACAAATACTCACACCGCAACAAATTACAGAGACATGCTGCAAATACTCACAACCAAATACAGAAATACAGCACAACCAAATGCAGGAACACACTGTAAATACTCAACACAACCAAATAGACAAACACACTGCAAATACTCACAACTAAATACAGAAATACACTGCAAATAAATCACAACACAACCAAATACAGAAAGACACTGCAAATACTCACAACCAAATACAGAAACACACTTCAAATACTCACAACCAAATAGAGAAACACACTGCAAATACTCACAACCAAATACAGAAACACACTGTAAAAACTCACAACTAAATAGATAAATACACTGCAAATAAATCACAACACAACCAAATACAGAAACACACTGCAAATACTCACAACTAAATCCAGAAACACTGCAAATACTCACAACACGACCAAATACAGAAACACACTGCAAATACTCACAACCAAATACAGAAATACAGCACAACCAAATGCAGGAACACACTGTAAATACTCAACACAACCAAATAGACAAACACACTGCAAATACTCACAACTAAATACAGAAATACACTGCAAATAAATCACAACACAACCAAATACAGAAAGACACTGCAAATACTCACAACACGACCAAATACAGAAACACACTGCAAATACTGACAACCAAATACAGAAACACACTTCAAATACTCACAACCAAATAGAGAAACACACTGCAAATACTCACAACACAACCAAATACAGAAACACACTGCAAAAACTCACAACTAAATAGAGAAATACACTGCAAATAAATCACAACACAACCAAATACAGAAACACACTGCAAATACTCACAACTAAATACAGAAACACTGCAAATACTCACAACACGACCAAATACAGAAACACACTGCAAATACTCACAACCAAATACAGAAATACAGCACAACCAAATGCAGGAACACACTGTAAATACTCAACACAACCAAATAGACAAACACACTGCAAATACTCACAACTAAATACAGAAATACACTGCAAATAAATCACAACACAACCAAATACAGAAAGACACTGCAAATACTCACAACACGACCAAATACAGAAACACACTGCAAATACTGACAACCAAATACAGAAACACACTTCAAATACTCACAACCAAATAGAGAAACACACTGCAAATACTCACAACCAAATACAGAAACACACTGCAAAAACTCACAACTAAATAGAGAAATACACTGCAAATAAATCACAACACAACCAAATACAGAAACACACTGCAAATACTCACAACTAAATACAGAAACACACTGCAAATACTCACAACCAAATACAGGAAAACACTGCAAATACTCACAACCAAATGCGGAAAAACACTGCAAATACTCACAATACAACCAAATACAGAAACACACTGCAAATACTCACAACCAAATACAGAAACACACAGCAAATACTCACAACTAAATAGAGAATTACACTGCAAATAAATCACAACACAACCAATACAGAAACACACGGCAAATACTCACAACCAAATACAGAAAAACACTGCAAATACTCACAACACGACCAAATACAGAAAGACACTGCAAATACTCACAACCAAATGCAGAAAAACACTGCAAATACTCAAAAATGCAACCAAAAACAGACATTTGCTACAAATACAGAAACACACAACCAAATACAGAAACACACTGCAAATACTCACCACCAAATACAGAAACACACTGCATATTCTCACTGCGCAACAGAATACAGAAAAACACTGCAAATACTTACAACACAACCAAATACAGGAACACACTGCAAATACTCACAACACGACCAAATACAGAAACACACTGCAAATACTGACAACCAAATACAGAAACACACTTCAAATACTCACAACCAAATAGAGAAACACACTGCAAATACTCACAACCAAATACAGAAACACACTGCAAAAACTCACAACTAAATAGAGAAATACACTGCAAATAAATCACAACACAACCAAATACAGAAACACACTGCAAATACTCACAACTAAATACAGAAACACACTGCAAATACTCACAACCAAATACAGGAAAACACTGCAAATACTCACAACCAAATGCGGAAAAACACTGCAAATACTCACAATACAACCAAATACAGAAACACACTGCAAATACTCACAACCAAATACAGAAACACACTGCAAATACTCACAACTAAATAGAGAAATACACTGCAAATAAATCACAACACAACCAATACAGAAACACACTGCAAATACTCACAACCAAATACAGAAAAACACTGCAAATACTCACAACACGACCAAATACAGAAAGACACTGCAAATACTCACAACCAAATGCAGAAAAACACTGCAAATACTCAAAAATGCAACCAAAAACAGACATTTGCTACAAATACAGAAACACACAACCAAATACAGAAACACACTGCAAATACTCACCACCAAATACAGAAACACACTCCAAAAACTCACAACACAACCAAATACAGAAACACACTGCGTATTCTCACTGCGCAACAGAATACAGAAAAACACTGCAAATACTTACAACACAACCAAATACAGGAACACACTGCAAATACTCACAACGCACATATGATCAGGATGCTAAAATAAACAAAAAACTCACCTGTTTCTGTATTTGGGTGTGTTTTGATTATTTGTAGCACACATGCTGTCAAACTGATGAAGATGTTTTCTTAATTTGCTGGTGTGTTTTTCTGTTTGCATTTGTTTTCTACAGTTGCTGAGCTCTCTCGGCCATCATACTAACGAGCTGATGCTAACTTGGCAAACCTTGAATTGAGTGACAAACATGTGAAGGGAACTCTATCGCCCCCTGTGGTACTAGTCCTAGTTGGTTTTAAAGAGTGCACACAGTGGGATCATGTGCTTGCATTGGTTATAGTTTGCATGGTAGTGCTTGATTCTGGCCTAAGAGACCACAGATTTTGGAGAGCAATCAGGTTACAAGGGAAATAAAAGGGGTTAAAAATGAAGCAGGAGAAGCGGAACCAGAGGAAGAGAGGCATTCGAGCGCTCCAGGAGAGAGAGAGGTCATGTAATAAGCGTGTGGTTATTGATTGTATTGTCAGCGAGGCCGCGCAGGGTCCCGTGTGCCGTGGACTTCAGTCCATCTGTGGACAATACCGTCAGTCACAGCTCACTGCCCCGTCTAATAAACCGCCAGCAGATTCATAGCAACCTTCAGCCAGTGGCGGCTCTTTATATGTGTGTACTACTACACTCAACAACTGTGAGATGAGGTGGCCATCAGAGGTTAGCCATTTCATTTCTAAAACGCTGTTTTCCTTGGGCCTTAAAACGCCTAGGCATGGTCCGACTCAATGCCTCTCATTGTAATCTGGACGTGAAAACACACTGATGTGTCTGATCATCAATACAGACATTAAGACAGACATAAACTCCCAGAAACGTCTCCATTGTAGTCTTGAGTTTTCTTCCAGGAGTGAACACATCACAATATTCCTCATTTAAATAATTTCCGCTCTTGGGTGAGGGCACATATCGGCCGCAAAGAAGGTGCTCGCGAGTAGCCTTCTGAAACCTAAGATGACAAATGGGACTCCCTACTGTCTTGTGGACTTTACAATCACACACACGTGGCAGCCACTGTAAGTCCATAAGCCCATAAGCAAAGTGTGCAATTTGGGACTGGACAATAATATTAATGAAATAAAAAAAAACACTTAATTGCAATGAAGCTTTGTGCAAATGATGCTTATGGTGTTGATATATTTGGTCTCGACAGAATAGATCTGTGTGACGAGCAGGGCGGGCGAGAGCTGTGAGGGAACAGCGCGAGGCCAGTGACGCAAGTGATAATGAGCGCCAGCTGCGCGCTACACCGGTCTCGTGTCTCTCACGGAGGAGCTCCGGAAGCATACAAGAGGAGCGATGACAGTGAGGGACGAGAGAGGACCAGGCCTGGACTTTATGTTGTGTTTTATTTTATCACTTGTGACGCAAGTGATAATGAGCGTCAGCTGCGCGCTACACCGGTCTCGTGTCTCTCACGGAGGAGCTCTAGAAGCATAAAAGAGGAGCGACGACAGTGAGGGACGAGAGAGGACCAGGCCTGGACTTTATGTTGTGTTTTATTTTATCACTTGTGACGCAAGTGATAATGAGCGTCAGCTGCGCGCTACACCGGTCTCGTGTCTCTCACGGAGGAGCTCCAGAAGCATAAAAGAGGAGCGACGACAGTGAGGGACGAGAGAGGACCAGGCCTGGACTTTATGTTGTGTTTTTATTTTATTTTGTTTTTGCTTCTACTGTTGGTTATTTCTGCTTCTGCTGTTATTTTTGCTGCTGCTGCAGCTATTATTGTTTCTGCTGATGGTTATTTCTGGTGCTGCTTGTTATTGCTGCTGCTTTTGGCTATTTATGTATGGTATGTAACCAGTATTTGAAGGCTGTGCATCAAGTTCATTGGCTACTGATACAGCAGGGAACAATTGGGTGATTGCAAGCAGACTGACTTAAGGACCGATCAGCCTTCACCATCTAGAGTTTCATGACATAATTTTATACTGATGTCACAACCAGAAATGCATCCACATAAATAACAAACACCGCTTGTATAACTCTTGTAAGTGCTTTAACTAAAATATCAGTGTCATATTTTAAAACCTCCTTAAACGTGGACTGACTTTACAATCTGAGTGATGAGTCAAAATGATTTTCTGTGCTAATCATCACACCTCAGATGCAGTTATATTTATCCAGGAATATTCCTTAAACGCGGCTGATTCTCAGATATAAAGCGGCCCGATTGGAAGCGCATCAGATGACAGCGCTCTGAGCTGCTGTCTGCGGTCGGGGGCTTCAGGGTCCGGGTCGCCGCAACAGCACAAGCGATTACACAGGAGCAGTCAGCCAAAACACAAAAATCAATAAACAATCTCAACGTTTTGGTGGGTTCCGTGTCTGACCTAATAAATGTCTCTATTCACTGTTATGACTTCATTTCACTTTAACGTCTTCTTCATGTGCATCTCACACCAATCAATTAGAGAGTGGGCTGAACCCGTGACATCTCGCCGGGGTCTAATCCTGCTTTTCACTTGATCACACTTTCGAGGATTCACCACTTTAGCACCATTTTCAAACACACACACACACACACACACACACGTTGGGTTTCCATGTTTTATGGGGACTTTCATAACGATTATTATACTGTACAAACTGTATATCATCTCCCCTAACCCTAAAGCTACGCATCATAGAAAACTTTCTGCATTTTTATATTTTCAAAAAACATAAGCTGCTTTCCTCATGGGGACCAAAAAAAGAAATTTTGGATATTACCACCTTGTCACACACACATGGATTACCTGACTTGTAGTATTCAGTATAATAAAGAATAATACAGCGCAAAACTTACATTACTGAATTTTACGGCGCTTTTTAGAGTATGATAGCTGCAGGGCTGGGTGGATTACTTTTCAAATGTATTTTTCTACAGATTACAAAATACATGCTTTAAAAAGTCATTTGTAACGTATTTCGTTACATTACTCAAGTTTAGTAACTTAATACTTTAGAATACTTTGGAATACTAATAAGTGTGAAGCAAACACAAAAAAGGTCATTGAGAGTTTTTATCTCACAATTCTGACTTTTTCCCTCAGAATTGCGTGAAATAAAGTTGCAATTGTGAGTTATAAAGTCAGAATTATGAGATATAAACTCACAATATTGAGAAAAGTCAGAATTATGAGATATAAACTCACAATATTGAGAAAAGTCAAAACTATGAGATATAAACTGACAATATTGAGAAAAGTCAGAATTATGAGATATAAACTCACAATATTGAGAAAAGTCAGAATTATGAGATATAAACTGACAATATTGAGAAAAGTCAGAATTATGAGATATAAACTCACAATATTGAGAAAAGTCAGAATTATGAGATATAAACTCACATACTAAATTCACAATTGCAAAAAAAAGTCAGTACTGCAAGTTTATATCTCCCAATTCTGACTTTATAACTTGCAATTGTGAGTTTAAATCTCGCAATTCTGAGAAAAAGAAGTCAGAATTGTGAGAGAAAAAAAAACTAATAGTGAGAAAAAGTCGCAGTGTCGAGTGAATAATAAAATGACTCACAAAACATGAAAACAGTGGAAAACATGAAACTGAACTCGTCTTTTTCAGACGGTCAGAGTCAGAGAATCACCAATCGCTGTTTAAATGACATTAAAACTCAAAGTAATCACTTTGGTAATCTAAAACACTTTTCAGATGGAACTGTAATCTGATTACCACCCATTTAAAATGAAATACAGTCACTCACATTTTCTATTTTAAATACGTCACTAAGTTACTTGTATTTCGTTACTCCCCAACCCTGTATAGCTGCTGGTCACCATCTATGTACATTGTATGGAAAAGAGCAACATGAACATTTTACTAAACATCTCTTTTTGTACAACATAAAGCTGATTCAACACAGGCATTTAAGACACACATCAGATCTGTGGAGGAACAGCATTAGCGTGACAGTGATGGTCCGATCATCCCTCTTCCAGAACCTTCCCATTTATCCGTGAAGCCGGAATAACGAGGAGACTGACAGCTCTGCCACATAAGAGCCTTCCCGCGTCTCCTGTCCCACCCTCGCAGACTCTTCCCAACCGGAGAGAACACACACTCGTGCACACGTTCCCCCTCGCTTGTTTCCCATCGATCTTGCCACTTCCTATTATTGTCAATCAGGCATTCTGCATCTGGGCGGAAAAGAGCCGTGGAGAGTCGTGAACGCTGCTCCTCCATGATTCAAAGACGCCTCAGCGGCACCGGACCTCGACCGAGGCCCACCGGACACCGCCGACACATGCTTCCCGTTCGCGCTCTCCATCCAGAAATGAGGAAAATCGGTGGGAATAGTGATTTCTGAATCTCTCTGATGCAATGATCACATTGAAGTGCCCTTAGAGAGGATTTAAAGAGTTTTTTCTGCTTTACAGGATGTCTCTTCTCAGACTCTTTGTAAAATAACTCCTTAAAAATATCACAATTTGATTTTTACGACTTCATATTACGACGTCACGAGAAAATGCAAGGTGGCGATTTCATACGAATGTGAATTGCACGAAAACAATTTAGGCATCAAGGTCCGACCCTACACGAGTTTTGTAGAATAAAAACCTACGAATGAAAATACAAACAGATTAACAACCAATTCAATGTAAAATTGTTACGAAATGCCATGAGATCGTGTTGGTATACACTGTAATGAATTACTGTAAAAATTACAGCATTATTTCACAGCCGCTGGCTGTTTTTTAATAATACAGCATATTGCTGTAAACCGCAATGCATTCTGGGGTCACGTGTTGGTTTGAATATTGCTGTAAATTGACCCTTCGTCATTTAAAAAAATACAGTTATTTACTGTAACCAGAGAATACTGTTAAATTACAGTAACACTACTGTAAATTTTACAGTAACCCTGCTGCCAGTATTATACTGTAAAATTTACAGTAATTTTTTAACAGTGTATAGTTTCATTTCATCATGTTTACATCAAATCCAACAGTCACAACTAACTTTAAAAACATTCACGTTTTTGCAGGACGTCTCGTCTGCTCACCAAGAGTGCATTTATTTGGTGAAAAAAACACAGTAAAATCTGTGAAATATGTTGATTTTCTACGTTCAAATATAATTTGCTCCAGTCTTCAGTGTCACATGATCCTTCGGAAATCATTCTGATTATTATCAGTGTTGAAAAGAGTTTAATATCTGTTTTTATAAAATGATATCTGTTCAGATGATAGCAAGTATATTATATAACCTATATAACATGGCATGCATTATACCGGAGGAGTGAGTTATTTAGACGCAGATGATTTGTTAATCAACATGCCACATGAGCACGGCGGACCTGCACCCTTGACTCGGTCGGCAGCCGTAAGCGCGCTAGATTGATGGACGTGGCGTACTCCCTCTGCGCTGTAAAAGATTATCTGCTCGCCTGCTGGAAACAAAGCCGTGATGGAAATTCGTCTCGCATCATCAGCAACAAAATATCTACACACCGAGACGGGAGTGTGTCATTTTTCATGGGCTATATATTAAATAAAAAGAGCATTAAGGGAAGAGAGCAGAGCGGCAGCGGCGGCCGGCACCTGAGTAATAGCACTAGTTAGAGTTTTTTTAAAATAGGGCCACTTGAATGGGGGAGATTATTGGGTTTTTATTGGCTGTCAGGAAAGGCAGCTTTTGGCGTACTTCACCCGCCGGAGCTCGTGGTGTTCTGATTAGAGTGCCAGAAAAAATGAGGAGAAATGGGGCGGACGCTCTGAGTAGCTTCACTCTTAAAAAATAAAGGGTCTTTATTGGCATCCATGGTTCCTTGAAGAACCTTTAAAGGATTCGTTCACTTCAGAATTCAAATTTCCCGATCATTTACTCTCCATGATGTTCATGTCGTTCTCTCTTCAGTCGAAAAGAAATTAATCATTCCAGGGTTGTTCTCCATATGGTGGACTTCAATGGGGTTCAACGGGTCCAAATGTCAAATGATCCCAGAGGAGGAATAAAAGTCTGATCTAGAGAAACCGTCGCACATTTTATACAAAAAAATAAACATGCTCGTCTTGCACTGCTCTGATGTGCCACACCGTTGGAAACGTCATGTGACAAAGCGAACGTAGAAAGACAAACCCCTTTACAAAAAAAAGGTAAAGCAATGATTGTTTCTCTAGATCAGACTCTTATTCCTCATCTGGATCATGTTGAAGCTGCACTGAAACTGACATTTGGACCCGTTGAACCCCATTGAAGTCCACTATATGGAGAACAATCCTGGAATGAGTTCCTCTTCATTTCTTTTCCACTGAAGAAAGAAAGACATGAACATCTGAGATGACATGGAGGAGAGTGAATTATCAGCAAATTTTAATTCTGAAGTGAATGAATCCTTTTACTGGAAAAGGTTTAGATTATCAAAATATCCCTGGAAACAATAGTCGTTTTAAGAATTGATCGCTTAATGGTTCTTTGGGGACGAAAAATTATTCTTCGATGGCATCATTTATTTTTACGCGCTATTAAAAAACTACTTTACAGTCTTGCTGTGAAGCACATTTTAATAAACTTTTTCCAAGAACCTTTAGTGCAATGAAAGATTCCATCGATGCCAATAAAGAACCTTTATTGGTTACACTTTATTCCACTAAAGACCTAGAAGTACATTCTGTCAACTAGCAGTCATTCGAGTATTAAGGTTAGTAGAATAAGTTGACATGTAGTTACAACTTTACTTATATTTAGCAGAATGTCTAAAGTGGGCCATCGAAATTGTACAACTTCGTTTAGAAAAAGACAAAGATGGAGAGATACTGTTTAGAAGACAATAAGGTTGTCGGCTCATTGTATAACAAGGTGTCTTTTACACCTATTGTTTCATTTTGGTGGGTTCGTGTAAGGAATATTTCACTGTAACACAGTTCGTAAGAACGGGAAGAAGGAGGCGGGAACCGGCGAACATTCAACAACTTTTAATTATAAAATAACCAAACAATAAAACGAAAGTAAACAAAACAAACAAAATAAAACAGGCCTGGTCCTCTCTCGTCCTTCACTGTCGTCGCTCCTCTTTTATGCTTCCGGAGCTCCTCCGTGAGAGACACGAGACCGGTGTAGCGCGCAGGTGACGCTCATTATCACTCGCGTCACCGGCCTCGCGCCGTTCCCTCACGGCTCTCACTCACATTCACAAATGTGTAAGTTACTTCCAGTTTCATCGTCTTGAATGGGTTTAATGGTTGAAGTAAGGTCAGAGGTGAACACAAGCTCATGCTTCAATTTCATTGCATGACATAAAATACACCAGAAATGTGATTTAAAAAAAAAAAAAAAACATCATCAGGTTGAACCGATAAATCTACTCGACAATCAAATTTACAGACTCTTTGTGTTTATAATCGCGCTCTTGTGAACGATCCCAACTCAAACTTTCAGGGAGAAATGCTTATAAATAAAAGAGTTGTTGACGTTAAAGTCATGTGGTTCGTTTATATCCAACTTCTGCCGATTGTATTTAGGCTTCAAAAGTCGTGTGTCTTGAACAAAGCTCGTAAGACTCATAAGCATTTGTTGTTATTTTCTGCAATAATCCAAAAGCTTCACTGTTAACAATTTTCCTGTATTTTTACAGTACAGTACTGGCAGCACAGTTGCCAGCAAGTTACTGTATTTTTCGTATACAGTAATTGTACTGTAATTTAATTTACAGTACACAAGAAGAGTGCTGTAATTGTACAAAACAGTATTTTACTGTATTTTGACAGCATTTTCTAATTTTACTGTGCTTCTGCTGTAATTAATAATACAGTATTGTACTGTATTGTAAAAATCAACTGAATTTACACAGTAAAATTAGAAAATGCTGTAAAAATACAGTAAAATACTGTTTTTCCATTACACCGTTAAATGTCGGTTTTTTTTCCACGAGATCCAGCATTGATCACGACGCTCTTCTTACGATACGGGATTGACAGCGCCACAAACGGCCAGAATATTTTGAGAACGTTGTTTCAACCTTTAGTGGCGATGGTTCATTTTGTTATTCTGACCATTTTTACCCTCATTTGGGAGTTAATTGTGGACCCTGACTGTATACATGAACAAATGAGCATGGCATCGGGTCGTTGATTAAAGAAAAGATGAATGACATCAAGTGCGACAGGCACTGCGCGAGCGTATAATTAACCATAAAATGACAAATAGGGATGAAAGTCATATTCACGGAAACAGATCGGCTGAAAATCACCGCCGTCCTAAAGAAAACAAGCGAAGAGATTCGGTTTCATCTGCCACCCGCTGATGCCCGAGCGCAGGGAAATCAGGTCAGAGCGAAAGGGGGAAAGATGGAGCGAATCGGGGCGGATGGAGCAGGAAAACTGCATCGGCCGTCCCTAAACATGACACAGCTCGCAGGATAGCATTGATTTTTCCCTCCGTCTCTCCATCAATCTTGTGCGGGGCGAGAGGGGGAGGGATAGACAGATGGAAAGACAGACAGCTGAAGATGTGATTTGTTACTCGGCCGCGCTGGAGAGAGAATTACCCGACTCTTGACGTAAAGCGGCGGCAGACATCTTTAGTGTTTTTCCAGGCTGTGAGATTAACAGAGCCTGGAACCGGCCGGCCGGAGTCGCCCGCCGTCGGAGCGCCGGAACGGAGGCCCGACTCATGTGACATCATCACGCACGCGGGATTTATGATCTTGAGACGGTCACGTATTCACACACGCGGTTTCTTTGTTTCTTTCTTTTTCTCAAATTACATTTATGTTTTAGTTCAAGCCTTACGTTTTGGATACTGATGAAAAATTTCCCAAAGACAAAAACATTCACATAGTAAAAAGACTATTATTAAGTCTTTATTAAAAAGACCACATTTAATCGATATATATATATAGGTAACATTATTAACTAACCATGAGCAATACATTTATTACTGTATTTAATAATCTCCGTTGACGTCAGTTAATTGTTTTACATTTTAATAATGTATTAGTAAATGTTGAAATTAACAAATTGTATTTATATATATTTATATTTATTTTCTTCAGACACGAGCCAAATTTGTTCCTAAATAATACTGTATTGTTTTATACCAGTTAATTTCACCATAAACAAAGCTGGAAAAAACATTTGTACATTTCACACTTTTATTACAAAGTTAGACATATAAAAGTAGAAAGACTGATATAGTATGTAATCAGCTCAATGATTTGATTTATTTTACAACTTCTTAGAAAAACAAATGTATCTGCGTATCTTACAAAAGTAGAATTTTGTTAGTCAATGTTTAATTTAGACTAGGTTGTATCAGTATTTTTAAAGCTTTTTGGGGGGTTAAAAACTATCCAAAATCATGTACATAAGCAGTCTCCCTTATTCACAACGGTTGAAATCATGTTTTATAATTCGGGTGGTACTGGTGCGTTTTCGCGGGAAATTCGAGCATGTTGCCGTTTGTCTTTGCGTCATCACGTTTGTATCATTTAAAGCCTTTTCTCTCAGATGAACTCAAAATGTTCATTTCTGATATCTGAAAATGAATTCCTGATATCAAGATAATTTCTGATATCTAAAACGGCTTTCTTACTAGTAACAATCACATTCATGATATCAGAAATGAACATTTTTACTAGTAGCAATTCAATTGTTGATATCAAGAATAGACATTTGCACTAGTAACAATGTAATTGTTGATATCAGAAATGGACATTTTTACTAGTAACAATCACATTCATGATATCAGAAATGAATATTTTTACTAGTATAAATTCAATTGTTGATATCAAGAATAGACATTTAACTAGTAACGTAACAATGTAATTATTGATATCAAAAATGATGATTTTTACTAGTAAGAATGTAATTATTGATATCAGAAATGATGATTTTTACTAGTAACAATGTAATTATTGATATCAGAAATGATGATTTTTACTAGTAACAATGTAATTATTGATATCAGAAATGATGATTTTTACTAGTAACAATGTAATTATTGATATCAGAAATGATGATTTTTACTAGTAACAATGTAATTATTGATATCAAAAATGATGATTTTTACTAGTAACAATGTAATTATTGATATCAAAAATGATGATTTTTACTCGTAACAATGTAATTATTGATATCAAAAATGATGATTTTTACTAGTAACAATGTAATTATTGATATCAAAAATGATGATTTTTACTAGTAACAATGTAATTATTGATATCAAAAATGATGATTTTACTAGTAACAATGTAATTATTGATATCAAAAATTATGATTTTTACTAGTAACAATGTAATTATTGATATCAAAAATTATGATTTTTACTAGTAACAATGTAATTATTGATATCAAAAATTATGATTTTTACTAGTAACAATGTAATTATTGATATCAAAAATTATGATTTTTACTAGTAACAATGTAATTATTGATATCAGAAATGATGATTTTTACTAGTAACAATGTAATTATTGATATCAGAAATGATTTTTACTAGTAACAATGTAATTATTGATATCAAAAATGATGATTTTTTACTAGTAACAATGTAATTATTGATATCAGAAATGATGATTTTTACTAGTAGCAATGTAATTATTGATATCAGAAATGATGATTTTTACTAGTAACAATGTAATTGTTGATATCAGAAATGATGATTTTTACTAGTAACAATGTAATTATTGATATCAGAAACAATGATTTTTACTAGTAACAATGTAATTATTGATATCAGAAATGATGATTTTTACTAGTAACAATGTAATTATTGATATCAAAAATGATGATTTTTACTAGTAACAATGTAATTGTTGATATCAGACATGATGATTTTTACTAGTAACAATGTAATTATTGATATCAGAAATGATGATTTTTACTAGTAACAATGTAATTATTGATATCAAAAATGATGATTTTTACTAGTAACAATGTAATTGTTGATATCAGACATGATGATTTTTACTAGTAACAATGTAATTATTGATATCAGAAATGATGATTTTTACTAGTAACAATGTAATTATTGATATCAAAAATGATTTTTACTAGTAACAATGTAATTATTGATATCAGAAATGATGATTTTTACTAGTAACAATGTTATCATTGATATCAAAAATGGTGATTTTTACTAGTAACAATGTAATTATTGATATCAGAAATGATGATTTTTACTAGTAACAATGTAATTATTGATATCAAAAATGATGATTTTTACTAGTAACAATGTAATTGTTGATATCAGACATGATGATTTTTACTAGTAACAATGTAATTATTGATATCAGAAATGATGATTTTTACTAGTAACAATGTAATTGTTGATATCAGAAATGATGATTTTTACTAGTAACAATGTAATTATTGATATCAAAAATGATGATTTTTACTAGTAACAATGTAATTGTTGATATCAGACATGATGATTTTTACTAGTAACAATGTAATTATTGATATCAGAAATGATGATTTTTACTAGTAACAATGTTATCATTGATATCAAAAATGGTGATTTTTACTAGTAAGAATTGTATTCCTGATATGTAAAACTGGAATTTCAACTAGAATTTCCATTCTCTGTAGAGCTGCTTTGAAACGATGTGTATTGTGAAAAGCGCTATACAAATAAATTTGAATTGAATTGAATTGAATAGTAAGAAATGAATTCTTGATATCAACAATTGAATTTTAATGGCAGCCTATGGTGAGATTTCACTAGTAAAAATACAATTACAGATATCAACAAGTATAGTTTATACTAGTGGAAATTGAACTGTTGATATCAAGAATTAACATTTTAACTAGTGAAAATGTAATTGTTGATATCACAAGTTCATATCCTGAGAATGAATAAACGGCTTGCCATATGTGGATAATGTGTAATGGTGAAATCTCCACCCCCCCCCCCCCCCCACCCCCCCCTCGATAGCCTACAAAACCAAAACATTTTCAATAAAAAAGGGTTGGTGTACAAAACATTCATGGGTATTCAAGGAACTCATTTAAATAATTGCATGCCTCTCTGCAAGGCTTTAAGCACATATTTAGTATTATGGGTGACAGAAAATCCTTTTCTTTTTTTCACGTTTCAAACAAATTCCATTATGCATCAAGTTATGAACTTCATGTTTCTGGATTATAAACACAGTTTAACACGAGTTAGAGAGGAATATTGCACTAAATAATGCATATTTTACACAAACACCATTTACACTATTACATATATTCTCATGCACAATTCCATCTGCATTTGTTTTTTGACATACTTGCACACACATCACATGCACTAATATATTTCTCACACGTTGCATGTATTGTGACTTAATCTCACAATGTTAAGTCACATGGTTAATGCTTCTTCTTTTCAAATTTATACAGTCGCCTCAAACTCGCAGGAGAGTTCAGCACTGCTATGAATGGCATGCATGCATTTGCAGATTTGCACATTTACGTCTCTATATTAAAAAAAAAGAAGAAGCACACTTAAATCTTCATAATATAAAAACCAGCATATGACTATAAGTCATTAACCTAATGTATGCAATCAAAAGTTACTTAAGCAAAAGATGGTGTTTTGTTTGATTTCACGCATAATGTTTCGTTTGGCCTTCGCACCCTAATGAACGAAGCACACTTGGCTCAGAGTGCAAGTTCACGTAAAGTTTACGGTTTAATTATATCCCGGCATCAGCGGTCACCGGAACCCCCATATCCAGCGCAGGAGGTGGAGACGGGAGCGGGCATCACTCACGGAAGCCCTCCTTGCTGCCTTTGTCAGGTGATTGCTGGGAGAAAAAAAGGAAAACAGATCAATACATCTCCTCTGGGGCTGACAGCTAATCTTTACCAAGGCTGAAATATGAGCAGCATCAGCCGCTGGATTCCTGTACTGGAGCACATCGCCCTCCTTTCCCACTTCCTGCCCCAGTAAGGAAATTCATTTCGGCCCATCGAGGACGGCTGGGGCTTTATGGCTGTTCCCCTGGAAGGAAGTCGTCATGGTAACGACTAATTACAGCGAGTGGACAAATCTCTACAAGAGGTCGTGACTGAACATCTCTGTCAGCGTGTGGGAAAGCCCGGAGTGGGAAATTTAAGAAATAATTCATGGACAAACATCTGTCAATCTTCAAAAGGAGAAAAGACCAATAACAGAAAAGATGCTTTGTTCCATCTGATATTGTCACATGTTTCAATGCATTATACTTTCTAATAGATAAGAATTATAATGTATCATAACTGTTACTCATTAGACCATACGAGGTGCATTAAATGATATAACCAGGGCTGGGTGGGTTACTTTTAAAATGTATTTCACTACAGATTACAAAATGCATGCTTTAAAAAGTCATTTGTAACGTATTTCGTTACATTACTCAAGTTTAGTAACTTAATCTTAATACTTTAGAATACTTTGGAATACTAATAAGTGTGAAACAAACACAAAAAAGGTTTTTATCTCACAA
>CM074314.1:6003333-6020833 GCA_037194245.1 Opsariichthys bidens
GAGCTCCACCCTCACAATGTTTATATCTGAATACTTTAGATCGGTCGTGGTCAATTTTTTGAGATCCTCCAATCAGAATGCTAGCAGCCGATCACATGACCATCTTGGAGATTTCAGAAAACATTCAAACAAGACGGCGGTCTCTCGACAGCAGTGGAGCAATGAAAAAGAGAGCGAACTTTATATCTTTATAAGCTGGTGAGTTGTCAGTGTGTCTAACCGAAACAGAATTGACCTCATTTAATGCTTAAAAACCAACAGGCGTCTAATTTAATGTGCCTCGGCTATAATTTAGCTATTGTATGTTTTCTTTTAAATCCTAAAAAGAGATGTAGTGTTTAACATCTGTAGTGCGTATGTAGTGCGATCGACCCGGGTTCGAATCCGCTTCTTGCCAAGCTCACCTTTTCCTATCACAAATCAGATATTTAATAGAAACAAAGAGAATATATGAAAAGTTGAAATACAATTTTTTAATAATAAAATATATTGGGTTGGCAATAGATTTGCTCCTCTCTGATTGGTTGCCGCCAACTTGCCCCGAGTCCGAGGTTGCCTGTCGACGGCAACATTGCACAAAAAGTTGCCTCGTGTATCATCATGTGTGTCGTGACAGACATAAAGTGTTGCTATATGGTTGGTAGCTGTCCTGAGCGGAGGCTAAGGCACTGGCATGTCGTGTTCTGGATGGTTCATAAAGTGCTGCTCTGTGGCTGCTGAGTTGTGTTCCTGGATGGAGTCCGGCACACACTCATCTCTGTGATCTGTGAATCTGGCTCTTTCAATGCAAGGGATTTTTTCACCCGTTTTTGTTCTGTTTTATGCGTGTGACGACACCTCCCCTCAACATGATTTGAGGAATCACGCACCAACGATTGTTGAAATCATGACGCATAAACAAAAGTAAGAGTAAAAGCATCCGTACGTAAGAGCGCCGAGCCTCGCAGACACCTTCAGGTCCTCATCGAAACAGAAACGCGAGTGTCTTCCAGTGTGCGCTGTCTGTGTCCATCACTTGGGAAGTTTATCCACGTTACACGGCCATTTTGAGATGAGCGCCGCACTGAGGGACCAAGGGGGGAACTAAAAGTGACATTGTGGCTCTAGGCTGTCTCTCAGGATTAGACAGCACAGCACTCAGCGCACGGGCTTTTTGCTCAGTCCTATTATATCTGCTTGTGCCTCTTTCCAGATGAATTCCTCTCCATACGGATCCTGCACCGGGAGCAAGGCAGGATAATTGATTAATATTTCTGGAGGGAATGATGGCTAACCGCAAGATGTGTTTAAAACAAAACCCTGCAGTTTTGGGTTTACACATTGAGGGATTTCAAAACAGCACATGACCGTGAGAGACGGCCTTCAGATTCGCAGCCAAAGGTCAAAACGTGCTCAGAAAACCAAGCCGACACTGTATTCAAATTAATCACGGAAAAATAACTCGGTATTAAACACGATTAGGAATCCGCGATTTGACAGTGATTAAAAAGGCAAGTGTGTTTGTCTAATTTTAGTGCTATTGTACATCCGCGGCGCTCTACACCTGCCGACCGCAGCTGATTAAGAGAAGAGCCGGCCATAAAGGAACCATTACACGTCAACAGCCCCGAGACGAGTGGCGCGTTTTGTAAAGTAATGATTTGGGATGAATGCATGCTTCTTTATGTCTTAATGGGCCCTTGTGTTCGGGCTCTCCAGAAACAATTACTTCACGAGCGCTTCCCACTGGCCCGGCCGGCCCCTGTTTATTAATCAGCTAATTACACATTGACAGTAATGAGGCGGCTGATTCATATACTTAAAAGAACACGACTAAATGACTGTTTAATGATTAGCCTTTTGTGTGGCAAACCGGCATCCACTCGAGCGGTCATGAACGGCGAATGGAAAAACCGCTCGGTTGAGCAAAGTCAAAGCGGCGAGCTTTCGAAGGATGTTTAACTTGAACATATAGATGGCGCTGATGAAGTACCTTTGCAGTCATTAGTTATGCCTTTCATGGAGCACTAAAGGGTTAAATTTATAAACGTGTTTAAAACATTTGAAATAAAAAGCGATTATTCACCAATCATAGATTCATGTTGGTGAACTTGAAAAATTGTGTCTTTCTGTGAAACAACATTCAAAACAGTTTCATATTTAAAATATTGCAGTTGAATGAATCAATAGCGTCTAGTGTGTGTTTAATGTGTCGATCATCTCTTCATACTAGTTCATTTATAGCGTCAAATAAACATGAATGAACATCAGAAGGAATGTTGTGAGTTCTAGGGATGTGGGCGTGTGCTCGACTAAACGAGGGAAAAAATAAAACAAAAAAGCAGGAATTTATCATTCAAATGAGCATAAATTTAACATTACATTTTAACGTTTGAAAAATAAATTAGTTTTAAAAGTGAGCGGAAACTATATTTTTTTTACCTCAGACCCTCAAAAATGACCCCGCGGAAGACGAGCTCTATATAACCTTTTTGTTTACGACCGCCTAAAATTAAATTATGATAACGTAAGGCAAGCAAATGACCTATTTTTAGCAGAATTCATTTGACAGTGTGATTCATCGATGAAGTATTTAAAATGTAAGGCTTATATACACACGCACACGAGTTCTTTCCTAACCATCTTTTGTGGCTTTCTTGCTTTTAGACTAGTCAACTAGTCGGATAAAAAAAACGACTCTCAAATTTGTCGTAGCGCACATCCCTAGTGAGTACACCCAATTTTTCAAAATTCAAGTACACCAACGTTAATCTACTAACTTGGTGGTTATGATTGGACAGATCGCCTGTCAATCAAACTATTGAAGTTTTTGAAAATGATACAGTTATCGTCTCTGTGAAAACAGTGACGTCTTGCGTATTCGTATTGTGTGTTCAGTCTATAGGTGTTTCGTGTTTCTTTGCAAAGTGACATCGCCAACTACTGGCCTGGCAGGATATAGCATTTTTAGGGTTTTTTGTGGATCGTGTGAATGGGAATTGTTTGTTTCACAATGGTGTCGTTAGTTTTTAGATCGTTGTTGTGTAAATGTACCCTTAGTTTGGTTTTCCCTGTTCCTGTTTGTCTGTGTTCTCATTCATTGTTAGATGCCTTGTTTCTAATGGAATTACACACCTGTTCCTTGTTCCGTTGATTACCTTCCCTAGTGTATTTAAGCCCTTGGTTTTCCTCAATTCCTTGTCTATTGTTAATGTTGTGTTAGTGAGTGTAGTGCTTGGTTTCCCTCTGTGTTCATTAAAAGTCAGTTTAATCGTCTTTCTGCTTGCTACAACTTAACTTCTTGTTTGTCGAATTATTATATAAAATCAATCTCACATTTGCAATGATGCAGACTGTGACGAGCAGGGCGGGCGAGAGCCGTGAGGGAACGGCGCGAGTGATAATGAGCGACACCTATGCGCTACACCCGGTCTCGTGTCTCTCACGGAGGAGCTCTGGAAGTATTAAAGAGGAGCGACGACAGTGAAGGACGAGAGAGGACCAGGCTCTGGACTTTATGTTGTGTTTTATTTTGTTTGCGTACTTTCGTTTTATTGTTTGTTTTTGAGTTTGATAAAGTACGTTGAATGCTCGCCGGTTCCCGCCTCCTTCTTCCCCCTCTCATTGAACCTCGTCACACAGATTTTCTGAGAAAACAGTGCTCTTGCTTATATACTGATTAACTAAATTATATGATATAAATATTAAAAACAAGAACCCTAACCCGCCAATCATATTAATTTCTGAGCCTACTTTTAATTATCCAAATTTAATTTGATAGGACTGCAAAGAAACAAGACCTCACCTCAACTTAAGCACACAAAAACATAACATTGAATCTAGTGAGCATAACTGTTGCGCAGTGTACATGCATTTTGGGAGTTGTATTTGTATTATTGTACTATTACATTTTTTTCACACTACGACATTTTCATTCGCAAACGCGACTGAACTGTTTGCACTGCAGAGCTCAGCTAAAACACCATGAACGATCCTGTCCAAAACTCAGGGAGCGAGTCGAGTTTGGAGCAACAGGCGTCTCAGCGGTGGGCTTTTGAAGGACGCAAGTACGTGGAGTGAAGCAGCTGAGGGCAAAATACTGCGGTGGGCTGCAATTCTGTCAGCAGAAGCAATGGCTGAGAGCTGGCGTTATTTGTCTTGCGCTGCCATATGGCCCTCACGCCGGCATGGGCATTAATGAGAGGGGGGACGGACCGCCGGGCGAGAACACCAGGACTTTAGATGCAGGTGATCTGTCACCGCGGGGAGGGTGTTGTGCAAGGGCCAGAAAGAAGGATGGTGGCAAAATGGAGGTGATGGAGATTGAGGAGAAAGACTGGGAGGATGAGAGAACAGGAAAACAGGAGTCGGAGAGGCAGGAGAGGGCAGCATGGGAGCCAGGAAGAGTCAACAACAACCCCAAAATAGAATGCGGTGCTTTAAGTGCCCTTGCTAGTAGGTTGAGCTGCTGTTGTTCTGCATTTCAACAGAATTGAACTTCAGTACTCTAACTGTACTAATGATTCAGACCATGTTTACAGTCATGACATCTCATTTAATCAGGGTTTCAACCGCGCGATAAAAACGTGCACTTCAATATATCGAATATGCACTTGTAGAGTAGTTCAAAAAAGCATATTTTAATAATAACGACCATTTAAGTGACAGTGTAAGTTTCCTAACATGCATTTTCTTGAAAGTACATTTTAAATCTTTTTGTTTAAATTTGGTTATTTAGATGTGTTGACTAACTTAGTAAAGTACGTGTTTATAATTTCAACTGTAGTGTGTTATTTGATACTACATTTAAAATTAATATTACACATATACTTCTAAATGCATGATGTGTTTCAATAAAAACGGCATTACTACTTGTCAGCACATTCAGCAGCATACATTAAACATAATTATGAAATTACATTATATATAGAGATATATATCTCAGTATATTATAGTATGTATATATATATATATATATATGTATAGTATATTATATACACTAATATACAGTACATTAGTTCTATAATAAGCACTATTTTTAAATGTAAGCTTGTGTACTTCTTTTTCACAAGGGTCCTACATTTAAGTGCAATGGTCAAAAAAAGACAAAAATGCACCATAAAAGTTGCAGCAAATACCCGAGTGTTTTATTTTGTTTTGCATGACGGTTTGTGTGAGTCAAGTTCACGTATATCTTCCCTCTCAAACCGCATTTGTGTAAAAACGTTTCGTCACTCGAAGTTCACAAAACTGCATTGGTTTGTGCATGTCACATGATTTTCATATGTATTTTTATGATACTTTTGTCCTTTCTGACGTGTATAAATAACCGTCCTCTTTCATTAAATGAAAAAGAACAGCTCAGACATTCTGCCTGTGAAGCGACACAGGGTCAAAATGTTCTTTTCAGCAGAATTATAAGTCAAACACACGTTTACCTGTTGAATAATAGTCTGGGAACTGTGTTATACGGGACGCTCGAGATGCTGGGTTGGTGACAGTGAGATTTGCTCTTGACAGCCAATTTGAGGCTGTAAAATGGAGCGTTTGTCCAGCCCAAACAGAGAGGCTGTTTGATGAGTTCTTTCACAGCTAGCTTCAACACAATGCCTGCGAGTGCTAAAGAGATGAAGAGACGCGGCTGAAGCGCAGCTGGGTACAGCAGACACACAATAACACTGGAAATCAAACTGTCTCCAGTCTCCAACTCTCTCTGAGACTCTTTCTCCGAGGGATTCGGCCGATGGTCTGAGCGTGCACCAACACAAATTAATCGCGGGACGCTAATTACCATTTAAACAATCAAAGCCACCATCTCTCGGAGAAAGCGACCCCGCTCCGGTGAGACGCTAGAGTAAAGATTTATACAGAGCAGATACAGCCGGAAAAACTGGGACGAAAGACGTCGCATGGTAATCGCACTGACTGCAATGACACACACGAGGCCATGAGTTTCACGACCAAATGTTTGAAATGTAATTGGGAAAAGACCCTTTCAAGGAAAGTCTGTTCACTGGCCATATCTGCAACGCCTCCAAGCAGCCATTTCTGCCAGTATAAGTTTATTTGAATGGGGAAATCCCGAAATCTCAAACTGAATTTCAAATCGCCCACCTGGCGCATTCGGTAAATGTTATTTCTAATGCTCAAATAACTTAAAAAGCGTATATATTTCAGCCTGAACGAGCCGATGCTCATCGTGTGCAGCACATGTCCAGCTGTTTTTATTATTTTAGAGGATGGGAGTTTTCCACCACCATAAGTAATAAGTCAGTCAATCAGCCAGTGGCACATATCCCAACAAACCGTCCCATACCGGCGTGATCCAAAAGATCTTAAACTAGATGGAACTGGATTAAATATTTTGACTGTTGCGATTCCAAATGGGTTTGATGACCCGTAACTCTGCCTGAGTATCGCTCAAGTGTTGAGGAGAACTGACCCCGACTAAGCCTGGTTTCTCCCAAGGTTTTTTTCTCCATTTGTTGGAGTTTTGGTTCCGTTGGCTTGCGTAAGTTGGGGACACTTGCTTGATATTCAGCAGTGTTTTTGGTGTCGTTGTATGTGAACTGAGCCGAGCCGGACGATTACGTCCCTGTTTTCTCCAGTGCTGATATACATGAACTAACTAGACTAATAACTACTGATATTTGCAACGGAATGAATCAATAATATATAGAATAAGCTGCACAATGACACCATTATCTTCATTTTCTGCCACAATTTGCATTGTAAAAAGCGCTATATAAATAAAGATGACTTGACTTGACTAAGTAATACGAGTCCACCGTCTTTGTATATCTATAGTCTTTGATATGATTTCCCACAGCCATGGAAAACTTCTATCTAAAAATGGCCATTCCGGACCTCAGAGGAACATGTAATAGATGCTCTTTGTAATCTGCTATCTAGAAATCAGGAGCAACTTGAAAAGTGTGGCAACACTCGATGTCAAATTACATTAATATACAAATATGTGACGTAAAAGTGCATTTATATAGCGCTTTCACAGACCTGTTGGCACAATTTTTGCCTCACATTCACCCATTCACACACACATTCATACACCGACCGCGACGTCAGCCATGCAAGGCGCCATCCAGCTCTTCAGGAGCAGCTGGGGTTTGGTGTCTTCCTCATGGACACCTCGACACTTGGTGGACATCGGGGATTGAACCACCAACCTTCCGGTTAGTAGACAACCCACATGAACCACTGAACCACTGCATGTTAGTCAGACTCTTGTCTTATCTTCCTGTCTAAGTGGGCGGTTCTTTTGCAGAATATGTGCACCAGACTTGTTGCCAGGAGTCAAATATTTTGCATGGTAGTTTGTCTATTTTAGCATCATCTTCTATAGCGTCCAGTAGAAATATCGGTTCGTATCCCACCGGCAGAGGGAGAGAGCGAGGGGGAAAGGGCGTCTCTTTTTTTTAGGTTTTATGGGAAGCTGCATGGATCTCGGGAAGGTGAAGGACAGAGTGGGCAGCCGCTCCATCACTCAGCACAATAAATGGATGCAATCTGTATCCCCATTGTACCGCATTGGCCGTTTTTAAATTCCTCCTCTTTTATCCAAATGAATGATGGACTGTAGTACAGTGAAACGTGCAGCAATATTAATATACATCAGAGGCCAGCGGCCCGCGGTAAATCACCACACTGAGTGCATTTGTTATTTACATGACAAACCCGGCGTGGGGAAGAGGTGCAGACAGCCGATGCCACTGAGGGAAGGTGGACAAACCAATTCGGATTTCAATCCTGAAAGCAGAAGGCCCCGAAACACTCAGGGTAATGAAGAGGAGCAGGCGGGCCGGTCCGAATAAGCTCTCGTCAGCGTGATCTGACCGTACGTACGGAGGGTTATGCAAACACTTCTCTGTATAAGAGCTCGTGCTCGTCCTCTGTGAATTGCTTTGCATGCTCAGAAGGCTGTAAACAGATCATCACGTTTATGATTCATGGATTCAGATGTCTTGAGATGCTATGCTAAACGTTCTGTCTTCAAATGCGCATTAAGGTTTGTCTGTGCTGGAGACAGCAGCGCTGATCTAATGTTACTGTGTCGAAGACACCACAGAGATAATTATCTTATAGATATTTGACATTTATGCATTTGGCAGATGCTTTTATTCAAAGCAGCTTGCATACTTTATCAGAAGCTGTTTCCATCCACCTAATTTGATGCAAATTTTTTGGGATATCGGATATAAAAGGAACAAATCCCTGGATGCGATTGGATAACCGGACTAACCAGCGGACCAATCGCATCTCAGACATAGTTTGGTGGTTCTGAAACTCAGGTTTCAAACGAACCCTGGTGCGATTGTTCAGTTCATATGTGAACGCTGCCATCCGAACCAAACAAGCGCTAAAAAGACGGGTCTCGGTCCGCTTCCAAACGAACTCTGGTGCGGTTCGGCTGATATATGAGCGCCACACGGACCAAAGACGTGTAAACCAACCAAAAACAGGATGTGATGTCACAAGAGTCAGCTGATTTGACGACGGGGGAAGATCGGCGAATCCAAAAGGAGTCGAGGGCAAACGTGGAGCGACGAGGAGGTGAAGTTTCTGGAAATCCTGCTGCTGTTTTGAACATTTGATGAGCTCTTCGTGATTCTCAGCTGGTGAAAATAAAGCATGAAATGATGGTGTTTAATCCAGGACACAGCGTTGTTTTGAGTGTTCGGTAAGCGAGTCCGTCGCCAAAATACGTCATAAAAGCCGACCAATCGGGTCGTGACCGTATCCCTACGCCTTCGGTTCGGTAACTTTAGTTAAAAATGCCAGTGTGAACGCTAAGAGGAGCAGGACTATATGTTCTGTTTTGGTTTTTTGGCCCAAAGCAACCGAACTACAAGTGTGAACGCAGCCTCATCAGAATGATTTGGTTTCGGAGTGTTCCCAAACACCAGCATTCGAACCAAGAGAACATGACAGCGTTTATTGCGTTTCGTCTGAAACTCATTTACTATGGAGGAAAAAGAGCGGGTTTGGAGCCGAGAGGAAACATTTTTGCGGGTCGGCGAGTGAACTGACATTATAAGCTGTTTTTGTGTGGAAAAGCATCCCAAAGTTTTGGTTTTCAGCAGAAAATGCAGAAGGATTCAGGCATAAATGATGACAGAATATATATTCTTGGGTGAATGTCTGTCAGTTGCGGCTTGAATAATAACAGCACGGTAATCGTATAAGCGATTGCCAGTGTTTGAACTGTCTGTAACATTTGCATTTACGGTAATTGTGTCAGATATGCCTGATGTGCAGGTCAACACTAGCGGCCATACAAACGCTTTCAGCCGTGCTAAGATAGGACCCCGTCACAGCCGTCTTTAGCCGTCTGCACACCGCCTGACCTCAAAAGCAATAAATCACACGATACTCTCGCTGAATTTGAGAAGGGGTTCGCTTGAGCTACTGCGAGTCTCTGTGTTGTACAATCAATAGGTATAAAATAAATGGCCCGACGGTTATTCTCCATCTGTTAACCCCCTCTAATAAAATCCCTGTAATGCATATTTCATTTACTTTTATACTTATTGATTAGCTGTAGTCCAGTTACTAAATCACGCACCTATCGATCTCTCAATCGCGGCTCTGTCGGACAGCGTATAACCGCCCATTTGCTGCCCTGATAAAGAGCTCCGCCGCTGAACCCCCACAGTAAATCTTTGCAAACTAACTTTTTAATTCCAAAATCAATGGATGCTTAAACGCCACATTATTTCACTCTCCTCCATCCAGAACAGTATTAAAAGTAATACCCACATGCGTTTGAGGCTAATGCACGAGGGACTGGAGAATATCTGTCGCTCTCTCCCTTTCTCTCTCTTTCTCAAGTTTATTTCAGGATCACTGAGGTGCTATTATAGTTTTTACTCATATTTTGAATCAGTGTTTATTGTTATATTTTCTGTTTTCATTTTAATTTTAGTTAAAGTTTTAGTCATTTTTTGTTGACCAGCTAAGGACCATCTTAAACCACCTTAAACCAGCTTATGACCAGCTAAGGACCACCTTAAACCATCTTAAACCAGCTCATGACCAGCTATGGACCAGCATCAACCAGTTTAAACCTGGTCATGACCAGCTAAGGACCAGCATAAACCAGATTAAGACCAACTAAGGACCACCTTAAACCATCTTAAACCAGCTCTTGACCAGCTAAGGACCATCATAAACCAGTTTAAACCTGGTCATGACCAGCTAAGGAACATCTTAAACCAGATTAAGACCAACTAAGGACCAGCATAAACCAGTTTATGACCAGCTAAGACCAAGCATAAACCATCTTAAACCATCTAATGACTAGCTAAGGACCAGCATAAACCAGATTAAGACCAGCTAAGGACCAGCATAAACCATATTAAGACCAACTAAGGACCAGCATAAACCATATTAAGACCAACTAAGGACCTCCTTAAACCATCTTAAACCAGCTCATGACCAGCTAAGGACCAGCATAAACCAGATTAAGACCAACTAAGGACCTCCTTAAACCATCTTAAACCAGCTCATGACCAGCTAAGGACAAGCATCAACCAGTTTAAACCTGGTCATGACCAGCTAAGGAACATCTTAAATCATCTTAAACCAGATTAAGACCAACTAAGGACCAGCATAAACTAGTTTATGACCAGCTAAGGCCAAGCATAAACCATCTTAAACCAGCTCATGACCAGCTAAGGACCAGCATCAACCAGTTTAAACCTGGTCATGACCAGCTAAGGAACATCTTAAATCATCTTAAACCAGATTAAGACCAACTAAGGACCACCTTAAACCATTTTATACCAGCCCATGACCAGCATAAACCAGCATAAACCAGCTCATGACCAGCTAAGGACCAGCATAAACCATTTTAAAAGAAACAAAACCAAAACAGTCGCGCTATCTTTATTCTGAGCGTAAACTGGACGTATGCGGATTTCTCAAAAATTGTACACACTCCAGATAAACCCACCAATAATACAGATTTATTCAGTTATTCATCAATAGTCAAAAATATTGATATAGCGTTTTTCACCGTACACATTGTTTCAAAGCAGGTTAAAGGAAAATCCTGACGTTAGAGAATGCAATAATAATAAATGAAAACTTGCTGATTGAGATGTGTTGGATCAAGGTACTTTATCAGTTCAGGACTTACAAATCCATTCATGAGAGAATATGACTGGATTACACCTACTGAAAAACAAGAGAGCCATATAAAGACTTCCTGCTCCCATGTCACCCATCAATATTCAAGTAATCTTCATAAATGTCCACTTATAAACAGCCCAGCATAAAACATATTATCTGGCAGATCCAAACAACCTCTAAGAAGATGCTCTTTAACGCAGGAAAAAAAAAAAAAAAAACAGCGCGGTCAATTGTCATTCGCAGCCGACCCTTTCCAAGCAGATATATCAATTAAAAAAATAAATCAAAAAGGCGGCTAGCACATTCAGATCACCATCTATTTTCATTAGCCTGCAGGCGCAGGAGCTGCAAGAACATCTGAAGATGAATGGATGTATTCAAATGCATCAAAACGGATTAGGCTCCCCTGAGACCTCAATCAATGAACACAAATCAATAATCAATAGGCCACTCACACCAATATACTAACTGCTGACATCAAGATCTCACCATTAAAATGAAAAGCAGGAGGCGGTGTGCTTCAGGACTGTGATATTTCTCGAGTTTAGAAATAAGACGTCGATTAGGAAAACTTGAGCGTAGGGGCCTTAATTGATGCCCACTTCTGCATTTTAATACGGGAGATGATGGTGGAGTGTTGGCCGGTGAGCGACTGAAGGCGTTCACACTGATAAATAACAGAAATGAGTGTAAAACAACTCGTATGATAGCAGCTTTCAATTACAAACTCAATCAGCATTGAGAACATACACTGATCAGGCAGAACATCATGACACCGACGGTCACGTGAATAACACTGATCATCTCTTCATCACGGCTTCTGTTAGTGGTGGGATATATTGGGCAGCAAGTGAACATTTTGTCCTCAAAATTGATTTTAAAAGCAGGAAAAGTGGGCAAGGGTTTGAGCGAGTTTGACAAGAGCCAAATAGCGATGCTAGACGACTGGATCAGAGCATCTCCAGAACTGCAGCTCTTGTGGGGTGTTCCCGGTCTGCAGTGGTCAGGATCTATCAAACGTGGTCCGAGGAAGGAACAGCGGTGAACAGGAGACAGGGTCACGAGGCTCATTGATGCACGTGGGGAGCGAAGGCTGGACCGATCCAACAGACAAGCTCCTGGAGCTCAAACTGCTCCAGAAGTTCACGCTGGTTCTGATGTCAGAACACACAGAGCATCAGTTTGTTGTGTGTGGAGCTGCAGACGAGACCGGTCAGGGTGTCCATGATGACCCCTGTCCACCGCCGAAAGAGCCAACAGAATCAGAACTGGACCACGGAGCGATGGACGGAGGTGGGTCACGTTTTCTTCTACATCACGTGGATGGCCGGGTGCGTGTGCGTCGCTCCCCTGGGGAACACATGACACCAGGATGCACTATGGGAAGAAGGAGAGCCAGCGGAGGCAGTGTGATGCTTTGGGAAATGTTCTGCTGGGAAACCTTGGGTCCTGCATCCATGTGGATAATGCTCCGGACACAAAGCAGAACTGGTTCAGGAATGGTTTGAGGAGGACAACAACGAGTTTGAGCCTCCGAATTCCCCAGATCTCAATCCAATGGAGCGTCTGTGGGATGTGCTGAACCAACAAGTCCGATCCATGGAGGATCCACCTCACAACTCACAGGACTTAAAGGATCTGCTGCCGTGAACAAGACATGAGCGCACAGGTAACGCTTCACACCTCTCCACGAGCACCAGTGTTTCTGTGTATCGCGGGGCTGGAGAGGTTTAGCCAGAGTACCCAGTCACTGATTACCGCAGCAGCTGCACCTCATCACCCACACCACATATAAACACCATTCACACTTCACTCCCCGCGAAGTCTTGATTTGGTTCCCCTGTCAATTCCGAGCGTTATTTCTGTGTTTTATTTCCCTGTTTCCTGATCGTTCTCTGCCTGCCCTTCGATTTATTCCCTTATATTATTGGCCTGTTTGATTCTTGCTGCCTTTATCGACCCTTTGCCTGTTTATACCACAATTCTGCTTATCAAATAAATGTAAAATACTTCGTTAAAATGCATTTATGGACTACTTACAGAAAAAATATAGGAGACTTACTGTAATACTATGCCATTTTGCTTCTCAAGTAAATGTTCTTGAATTTGTTTAGATATTTGTATTGATGGAAAGACAAAAATACTGTATTTTGCACACAGTGAGCGCACAAGACATGAGCGCACAGGTAACGCTTCACACCTCTCCACGAGCACCAGTGTTTCTGTGTATCGCGGGGCTGGAGAGGTTTAGCCAGAGGCCGGGTCACAGGAACAGACTCCTCTTCTCTCCGGAGGCTGGATTTCGGCAGCTTTGGGAACTCAACTCGCCTGCCACGAACCGGTGGGACACATCAGAGACTCCTGGTACGAATCCCCTCTCTTCCACGATCATTTGGGAGTATGATTTATACTTTTTGAAGTGAAAGGGTCTTGAATTCCTCTATAAAGGAATTAAGAGGCGTCCCATGAGCCCGGCATTCTAATGAGAGCACGCCGATGATAGCGGACACTTTTAATAGACAGAAATTAGTATTCAGCGTGCTTCAAATTCAATGTGAAGAAAGCTTTCAGGTGCAGAAGAAAGGACGGGATGAAAGCGAGCGTTAAAAACTGCAGCCCACTTCACTCGTGTTGTGTTTCTGCCGGCTTATCAAGGAAAGGGAACGCTTTCTGGAGCGGCCCGAGAGAGGGAGAGAATTAAAGATGCACGGTAAATACTCACCAAAGGCAAATCGCAGTGAAGGTTTATAGTCTTCAGGCAATTAGACTCTCTGTGATGATGGAGATCCAGAAGGAGAAAACGGGCCGCAGACACTGGCACGCTCTCAAACATCTGCAATCTGAGATTTGAACCTGTCTGTCAATAAGGTAATTTTTAGATTTGGAATACTTTTGAAAAAAAAAAAAAAACATTTAAAATGAACAAAACGTATTTCACATTTCACTACATTTTCCAGAACAAATAAATAAACATTCTTAAACCAAGACACAGTTACTTTAGAAGCACAATTACATAAAATATTAAGTATTGTTTGATGAAAAATAGAGTTTACTTCACTCAATAACCAACTTCTGTCAATGGGATCAGAAAAATAATCTTTCCCTTTGAATTAAGATTTTTTTTCAGACCCTATTGACATATATTTGCTCTAGTTTTAAGCATAAACTCATTTAAACGGCACTTATAACGCTCCTTTCACAAGATGTAATATCAGTCTCTGGTGTCTCCAGAATGTGTCTGTGAAGTTTCAGCTCAAAATCATTCATTATAGATTGTCAAACACAAACACGCCGTTTTTGTGTGCGTCCCTTTAAATGCAAATGAGCTGCTGCTCCAGAAGAGGGCGGAGCTTTAACAGCTCAACAACAACAAAGCTGGAGAATCTCACGCAGACAAAATGAGGAAAGTTTCTGCTCAAACAGCAACATCACACACTAACTAAAGTTAAAAAAAGAGAAATCATAATCAACCACCCCTTCGATTTTGACACATTCTTCAGAAAGCAAGACTTACTATCTTCAGTCATTTTGCTTCTCCAGTAAATATGTCTTGATTTAAGAATGTTTAGATATTTGTACTGGAAAACAAGACAGAAACACTGAGGAAGAGTGTATCTGTGTGTGTGTGCGCAGTGATCATGTGACTCATTTTAGCAGATGATGCTCATCCACTGAAACTCAAGATGCTCTTCAGATCATTTGAATCTTCTCAAGGAATCATCACTTCTTATAAGAACCGTTTTTTCTTGGTGCGAAGAACATTTGAATAATCTAAAGAACCTCTTTCCCTCTATAAAGAGCATTGAAAGGTTCTTCATGGAACCATCAACGCCATTAAAGACAAGGACAAGCAAGGTAATTATAGTGATCTTACCCTTAAACGATGAGGATTTTGTAAGTCAGTTTGACTTGATGTTCTTCAGTTGTATGAAGCACAGTGTGTTGTTCTTTGTTAGATGACAGATCAAACCCGGTTGTCCGAGAGGTCACAGTTTGTGTCCATTCCCAAAGGAGCTGTTGGACATTGCTATCCTACGTATATATATCAAAAACACGGCGAAAACTTTTAAGCGGGTCAAATCGGTTAACCTTCCACAGCCTGCACACTTCATCTGAAGAGTTAACTAAAGGCTAGACTGTCGATATATTGATCTTTGACAGCAAATCTGCTCAATGGACGTTTCCACACACCATGGGGACACGAAAACCTTCAATAATCATCTCGATGGCGTCTGCGGCGGAGGGTTTTGTGATATGAGAGGCATAAATACGATAGGCGTTCACCTTGCCACTTACCTCAATGATAATTTACGAGACTGAACCGTCTGAATACATAAAAGCGCTGCAACTCTTTAGTGCGACGGACTCTAATCAATATAAAACAAACCTCAGAGTAACTGACACTTCATGTTTCAATATTTCCACAAAAGTCCTTGAAATAATTGAGGGGACTGTTTTGGCAAGGTTGAATATCTCTGTTCTGAATGTGCCACAATAATATTTTTTATTAGTAAACGCAAGAATAACTAAGATATATGTAACTATGTAAAGTATAAGTAAGAAAAATATTGTTAGTAATATTTAAAAGACGTCATTTTATATAAAAATCATCTCAAATATGATCATCATCTTTATTTGTTCATCTCTCATCATCATTATATTGCATTATATGTTTTAGACTACAGAGATTTGATCATAAAACTAAGAAATATCATCTAAAAAAGACAAATATTTATGTGCATTTTATGCAAGTATCTTCTATTTTATTTAATTTACATAAGTTTGACAATATTGTTGTTGCAAATAAAAAATCATATGCTTTGAAATGATATTTAGCTTGTCAATATTATTTTATGTTTAGACTAAGATATTATTGTTTTAAGTATATAATGACAAACGAGGCTAATAGATTATTATTTTTTTAGATTTTGTTCAATAAATTAAGATTTCGATACATTTGAAATTTGTTCAATAAATTAAGAAAAAGTATCAAAAAAAATTTGATTGCATATATCAACTTTCTTCCTGGATCAGTTATTTTTTATTTTTTTTTATAATTTATGATTTCATTTTAGGTTTAGTCATTTTTATTTGTTTTTTCCTCATTTATTTATCTATAAATATGTCAGTATTTTACTCATTTTTATTCCAGCTATAGTTTTAATTATTTTTGTACATCAAATTAAACTAAATTCAAGTGTTGAAATGATGCACTATTTTATTTCAGTTAAAGATTATTTTATTTTAGGTAATAATAATGTTAGTTAGCTATAATAACCCTGGTTTAATGACATCTGTGTGAATCACATGCCGATTTAATGACAAGAATCTCTCTGACAGCGATCACCCAGAAAGACTTTAGATTGCCACACATATTAACAAATCAACTCCAAATTAACAACGAGCTTCATGTTTAAACGCTCCAGACTCGTGAATGTGGATGTTCTGGTATGATCCAGTCACCATCATAACATCAGGACTCATATCAGGAAGTATTTCAATTACCCACTCGTGCGGGCCGTGTGTCAAATGGTGTTAAGTGAGGTGTAATTCCTCTGGTTCTGGAGTCAAACGCGGCTCTGGCGGTCCCAGACGGCGTGTTCTCCACGGACCTGTCAGTCTCCCACCCAGAAGGCCATGCGCCTCACAGTCAAGGTATAGTGACAACTGTTAAATCGGACGTGGACTAGCACTACTGCGGTTAATGAGATTAGCAGAGCCTTCAGAGCTAATTAGCACTTCGTAACAACCTCTCATTAGCGGCGTGTGGGCCCTCAGCAACCACATGACACTGACATCATCAACACCGCCACCCGCTTCAACAACATCCTTTAAACGAGATTGTGATATGCACCACTAAACTGACAAAAAAAGTGGTTTCTGACATGCAAGTGTCATTTATACATGTAGAGAATTTGTGTAGTGTTTGTATTTATTGTTTTAATGCTGAAGAAAAATATTTGAAGTATACTTCATTTTTTTCTTGTCTTAGAAAAACATAGATAGATAGACAGACAGACAGACAGACAGATAGATAGATAGATAGACAGACAGATAGATAGATAGATAGATAGACAGATAGATAGACGATAGATAGTTAGACAGACAGACAGATAGATAGATAGACAGACAGACAGACAGATAGATAGATAGACAGACAGACAGACAGATAGATAGATAGATAGATAGATAGACAGACAGATAGATAGATAGATAGATAGACAGATAGATAGACGATAGATAGTTAGACAGACAGAGAGATAGATAGATAGATAGATAGATAGATGATAGATAGTTAGACAGACAGACAGACAGACAGATAGATAGATAGATAGACAGACAGATAGATAGATAGATAGACAGATAGATAGAC
>CM074314.1:6025833-6113333 GCA_037194245.1 Opsariichthys bidens
TCCGGTTAGTCGACTACTCTAACGATTTTTTTTTTTTGATTAGTCGACTACTCTAACGATCATTTTTCCGGTTAGTCGACTACTCTAACGATTTTTTTTTTTGATTAGTCGACTACTCTAACGATCATTTTTCCGGTTAGTCGACTACTCTAACGATTTTTTTTTTTATTAGTCGACTACTCTAACGATTTTTTTTTTTTTGATTAGTCGACTACTCTAACGATCATTTTTCCGGTTAGTCGACTACTCTAACGATCATTTTTCCGGTTAGTCGACTACTCTAACGATTTTTTTTTTTATTAGTCGACTACTCTAACGATTTTTTTCCCGGTTAGTCGACTACTCTAACGATCATTTTTCCGGTTAGTCGACTACTCTAACGATCATTTTTCCGGTTAGTCGACTACTCTAACGATCTTTTTTCCGGTTAGTCGACTACTCTAACGATCATTTTTCCGGTTAGTCGACTACTCTAACGATTTTTTTTATTATTAGTCGACTACTCTAACGATTTTTTTTTCCGGTTAGTCGACTACTCTAACCATCATTTTTCCGGTTACTCGACTACTCTAACGATTTTTTTTCCGGTTAGTCGACTACTCTAACCATCATTTTTCCGGTTACTCGACTACTCTAACGATTTTTTTTTCCGGTTAGTCGACTACTCTAACCATCATTTTTCCGGTTAGTCGACTACTCTAACGATTTTTTTTTTTATTAGTCGACTACTCTAACGATTTTTTTTTTTTTGATTAGTCGACTACTCTAACGATCATTTTTCCGGTTAGTCGACTACTCTAACGATCATTTTTCCGGTTAGTCGACTACTCTAACGATCATTTTTCCGGTTAGACGACTACTCTAACGATTTTTTTTTTTATTAGCCGACTACTCTAACGATTTTTTTCCCGGTTAGTCGACTACTCTAACGATCATTTTTCCGGTTAGTCGACTACTCTAACGATTTTTTTTCCGGTTAGTCGACTACTCTAACGATCATTTTTCCGGTTAGTCGACTACTCTAACGATTTTTTTTTTTATTAGTCGACTACTCTAACGATTTTTTTTTCCGGTTAGTCGACTACTCTAACCATAATTTTTCCGGTTACTCGACTACTCTAACGATTTTTTTTCCGGTTAGTCGACTACTCTAACGATCATTTTTCCGGTTAGTCGACTACTCTAACGATCATTTTTCCGGTTAGTCGACTACTCTAACGATCATTTTTCCGGTTAGTCGACTACTCTAACGATCATTTTTCCGGTTAGTCGACTACTCTAACGATCATTTTTCCGGTTAGACGACTACTCTAACGATTTTTTTTTTTTTGATTAGTCGACTACTCTAACGATCATTTTTCCGGTTAGTCGACTACTCTAACGATTTTTTTTTTTTGATTAGTCGACTACTCTAACGATCATTTTTCCGGTTAGTCGACTACTCTAACGATTTTTTTTTTTATTAGTCGACTACTCTAACGATTTTTTTTTTTTTGATTAGTCGACTACTCTAACGATCATTTTTCCGGTTAGTCGACTACTCTAACGATTTTTTTTTTTATTAGTCGACTACTCTAACGATTTTTTTCCCGGTTAGTCGACTACTCTAACGATTTTTTTTTTATTAGTCGACTACTCTAACGATTTTTTTTTTTTTGATTAGTCGACTACTCTAACGATCATTTTTCCGGTTAGTCGACTACTCTAACGATTTTTTTTTTTATTAGTCGACTACTCTAACGATTTTTTTCCCGGTTAGTCGACTACTCTAACGATCATTTTTCCGGTTAGTCGACTACTCTAACGATCATTTTTCCGGTTAGTCGACTACTCTAACGATCATTTTTCCGGTTAGTCGACTACTCTAACGATCATTTTTCCGGTTAGTCGACTACTCTAACGATCATTTTTCCGGTTAGTCGACTACTCTAACGATCATTTTTCCGGTTAGTCGACTACTCTAACGATTTTTTTTTTTATTAGTCGACTACTCTAACGATTTTTTTTCCGGTTAGTCGACTACTCTAACCATCATTTTTCCGGTTACTCGACTACTCTAACGATTTTTTTTCCGGTTAGTCGACTACTCTAACCATCATTTTTCCGGTTACTCGACTACTCTAACGATTTTTTTTCCGGTTAGTCGACTACTCTAACCATCATTTTTCCGGTTAGTCGACTACTCTAACGATTTTTTTTTTTATTAGTCGACTACTCTAACGATTTTTTTTTTTTTGATTAGTCGACTACTCTAACGATCATTTTTCCGGTTAGTCGACTACTCTAACGATCATTTTTCCGGTTAGTCGACTACTCTAACGATCATTTTTCCGGTTAGACGACTACTCTAACGATTTTTTTTTTTATTAGCCGACTACTCTAACGATTTTTTTCCCGGTTAGTCGACTACTCTAACGATCATTTTTCCGGTTAGTCGACTACTCTAACGATTTTTTTTTCCGGTTAGTCGACTACTCTAACGATCATTTTTCCGGTTAGTCGACTACTCTAACGATTTTTTTTTTTATTAGTCGACTACTCTAACGATCATTTTTCCGGTTAGTCGACTACTCTAACCATCATTTTTCCGGTTACTCGACTACTCTAACGATTTTTTTTCCGGTTAGTCGACTACTCTAACGATCATTTTTCCGGTTAGTCGACTACTCTAACGATTTTTTTTCCGGTTAGTCGACTACTCTAACCATCATTTTTCCGGTTAGTCGACTACTCTAACGATTTTTTTTCCGGTTAGTCGACTACTCTAACGATCATTTTTTCCGGTTAGTCGACTACTCTAACGATCATTTTTCCGGTTAGTCGACTACTCTAACGATCATTTTTCCGGTTAGTCGACTACTCTAACGATCATTTTTCCGGTTAGTCGACTACTCTAACGATCATTTTTCCGGTTAGACGACTACTCTAACGATTTTTTTTTTTTTGATTAGTCGACTACTCTAACGATCATTTTCCGGTTAGTCGACTACTCTAACGATTTTTTTTTTTTGATTAGTCGACTACTCTAACGATCATTTTTCCGGTTAGTCGACTACTCTAACGATTTTTTTTTTTATTAGTCGACTACTCTAACGATTTTTTTTTTTTTGATTAGTCGACTACTCTAACGATCATTTTTCCGGTTAGTCGACTACTCTAACGATTTTTTTTTTATTAGTCGACTACTCTAACGATTTTTTTCCCGGTTAGTCGACTACTCTAACGATTTTTTTTTTATTAGTCGACTACTCTAACGATTTTTTTTTTTTTGATTAGTCGACTACTCTAACGATCATTTTTCCGGTTAGTCGACTACTCTAACGATTTTTTTTTTTATTAGTCGACTACTCTAACGATTTTTTTCCCGGTTAGTCGACTACTCTAACGATCATTTTTCCGGTTAGTCGACTACTCTAACGATCATTTTTCCGGTTAGTCGACTACTCTAACGATCATTTTTCCGGTTAGTCGACTACTCTAACGATCATTTTTCCGGTTAGTCGACTACTCTAACGATTTTTTTTCCGGTTAGTCGACTACTCTAACGATTTTTTTTCCGGTTAGTCGACTACTCTAACCATCATTTTTCCGGTTACTCGACTACTCTAACGATTTTTTTTCCGGTTAGTCGACTACTCTAACCATCATTTTTCCGGTTACTCGACTACTCTAACGATTTTTTTTCCGGTTAGACGACTACTCTAACGATTTTTTTCCGGTTAGTCGACTACTCTAACGATTTTTTTTCCGGTTAGTCGACTACTCTAACCATCATTTTTCCGGTTACTCGACTACTCTAACGATTTTTTTTCCGGTTAGACGACTACTCTAACGATCATTTTTCCGGTTAGTCGACTACTCTAACGATTTTTTTTCCGGTTAGTCGACTACTCTAACGATTTTTTTTTCCGGTTAGTCGACTACTCTAACCATCATTTTTCCGGTTACTCGACTACTCTAACGATTTTTTTTCCGGTTAGACGACTACTCTAACGATCATTTTTCCGGTTAGTCGACTACTCTAACGATCATTTTTCCGGTTAGTCGACTACTCTAACGATCATTTTTCCGGTTAGACGACTACTCTAACGATCATTTTTCCGGTTCGACTACTCTAACGATCATTTTTCGGTTAGTCGACTACTCTAACGATCATTTTTCCGGTTAGTCGACTACTCTAACGATTTTTTTTTCCGGTTAGTCGACTACTCTAACCATCATTTTTCCGGTTACTCGACTACTCTAACGATTTTTTTTCCGGTTAGACGACTACTCTAACGATCATTTTTCCGGTTAGTCGACTACTCTAACGATTTTTTTTCCGGTTAGTCGACTACTCTAACGATTTTTTTTCCGGTTAGTCGACTACTCTAACCATCATTTTTCCGGTTACTCGACTACTCTAACGAATTTTTTTCCGGTTAGACGACTACTCTAACGATCATTTTTCCGGTTAGTCGACTACTCTAACGATTTTTTTTCCGGTTAGTCGACTACTCTAACGATTTTTTTTCCGGTTAGTCGACTACTCTAACCATCATTTTTCCGGTTACTCGACTACTCTAACGAATTTTTTTCCGGTTAGTCGACTACTCTAACGATTTTTTTCCGGTTAGTCGACTACTCTAACGATCATTTTTCCGGTTAGACGACTACTCTAACGATCATTTTTCCGGTTAGTCGACTACTCTAACGATCATTTTTTTCCGGTTAGTCGACTACTCTAACGATCATTTTTCCGGTTAGTCGACTACTCTAACGATCATTTTTGAAGTATGAAGTATCTCACCCTGAAGGAGTGCAACAGAACTGCATGCTTGAGATTGTTTCTCCAAATTCTTGATTGCTTTCATTGGTTTAGGATGCCAGAAATCGTAGCTTCTGCACACACCCTGCAATCGATCAATAATCGAATCGTATCAAACTACATCAGACTGACATCTGTATCTAGAGAAATCAGGTGCAATTGAATGTTTATTGTGTTCGAGTGTCGAGAGAGTCGAGGAGGCGTGTCAACTTTGAAAAGGGATGATCGTGTTGTATAAACAATTAATTAGAAGCACACGTTAAGAATTCATCTGTATTAAAGGTGCGATGTGTCTGGAGACACTCGGAGCCAATATGAACCGTTTCCATTAAGCATAATCTAATTAAAGCCTCGCATTATTGACACCAAGATTTTTCGTTCAACTTGCAGGAGTCACCGTTGAGTGACCTTCACGAAACCTTAAACCTGCCGCTTTACATCTTGAGTGAATAGGGAGAGGAATCACAACCTTGTTTCTGCAGTGACATTCTGCATGTTTACTACGACAACATCTTACAAGCTGTTTCAATCCAAGCAAAATTCAACGTGTGAATAAAGCAGCGTTTCCATCCCATGAGCTCAACAGAACAAAGCTGTCACTTCCTAGGAAATTGGTGCAAAATATCAGTAATAAAAATGGAAGTTGCTGCAATCAGGCTCTTTTTCAGCCCTTACAAAAAAGAAATGAATTCAACTACATTAAACTACACTTTCAGTCCACTTTTTATGTACTTCTCAGAAACATACTTAAAATTGCACTTGACGTACACTGACGGAAAGGTCAGTATTAGTGTTGTAACACTCTCAATTCGATCACATAAATAAACGAAGGGGATTCATTCCTCCAAGAGTACAGCAGAATATATTTATAGAGTTTGAAGAATAAACATCTCGAACAGAAACAATGCCAAGGAAGCAACACATCCAAAGATAAGACACTGTTAGACATTTTTGGCCCAACCACAAATCAGACATGAAGTCCATTTCTCACAGTCATCTTGTTTAGGACACTTCAAAGGAAATCCACAAAGATTCAATATATAATGTTCCAAACATCAGTTTGGTGAAGAAAACGATCATATAGTCCAGTTGAAGTGTCCTTGTTAGACGAGTGAGGCCAAAAGACAACCCTACTGAGCTGTAGAACCAAAGAGGTTCCTCATAATAGGGTCTCCAGCATCACTCAGTTGAGCAAACACTCAAAGCCATGCCAATACCTCCTAAACAGTGTTACTCGTCCCTCTTAAAATGATATCCTTTCCCTCAGAAACCTCCCTAGATCCCCCTTGAGGTGGGGAGACACATTACATCATGAAACGGCTTTTTAGAACTGTTACAGTGCATTTATCCATCCAGATGTAGTCTTGACAAAAATGCAATTTTCTCAGCTTTTTATTTAAAATGTTGCTTTTTTTTAAATTAACCTTTAAAGTGAACTAGTTAAAGATTACTGCTTGTAAACATTTGTAGTTTGGTTGGTTCGGACCAAAAAACAAAAACAAAACACATAGTCCTGGTCCTCTTAGCGTTCACACTGGCATTTTTAACTAAAGTCACCGAACCGAAGGCGTAGGGATACGGTCACGACCCGATCGGTCGGCTTTTATGACGTATATTTGGCGACGGACTCGCTTCCCGAACATTCAAAACAACGCTGTGTTCTGGATTAAACGCCGTCATTTCATGCTTTATTTTCACCAGCTGAGAATCACGAAGAGCTCATCAAATGTTCAAAACAGCAGCAGGATTTCCAGAAACTTCATGTTTGCCCTCGACTCATTTTGGATACTCCGATCTTCCCGCGTCGTCACATCAATGACTCGTAGCGTCGCATCTCGTGACATCACGTCCTGTTTTTGGTTGGTTTACGTGTCTTAGGTCCGTGTCGCGTTCATATATCAGCCGAACCGCACCAGAGTTCGTTTGGAAGCGGACCGAGACCAGTCTTTTTAGCGCTTGTTTGGTGCGAACCAGGGTTCTGATGGCAGCGTTCACATATGAACCGTGCTAACTGAGCAGGGTTCGTTTTAATCCAACCAAGCGTGACAAGTGTGAACGCACCCTTAACGTACACTTAAGTGTATACTTTTATATAATAAAACGTGGACCAATTTAGTCCCAAGCAGTACACTTACAATTTACTACTAGGACACTGATAGTGTACTTACTACATAAAAATATACTTGGACATTATTTAACTATACTTCATAAAATGAACTGGTCTTTTTCGTAAGGGAGCGTATCAGAGGAAACACTGTCATGTTCTCTTGTGTTTGAATACAATCATGTGAGACACTTAAGGGAAGGGGAATTAAACCAGGATGTGTTTCGCAAATCAAATTTTGGTCACAAGTTGCGTCTGTGACGAGCAGGGCAGGCGAGAGCCGTGAGGAAACGGCGTGAGGCCGGTGACGCAAGTGATAATGAGCGTAAGCTGCGCGCTACACCGGTCTCGTGTCTCTTTCGGAGGAGCTCCGGAAGCATAAAAGAGGAGCGACGACAGTGAAGGACGAGAGAGGACCAGGCCTGGATTTTATGTTGTGTTTTATTATGTTTGTGTGGGTGAGGAACTGCCGCCCTTTTACTTTCGCTTTATTGTTTGTTTATTTATCCGATTAAAGTTACGTTGAATGTTCGCCGGTTCCCGCCTCCTTCTTCCCGTTCTTTAGAACTGTGTTACAGCGTCGTTACCAATAGAGTTCATTGGAACTTGCGACCAAAGCTGGTAAACAATAGTTTTGGGAAACCCACCCCTGTGATGTGATTGGTCTACTGGTTAGTTCAGTTATCCAATCACAGCCTCTGCTGAGACTGCGTTTTTTTTGTCACACATTTTGAGGCATTTATTCAGCAAATGTAGTTTATGTGCATGTCTTCTTCAATTGAAAAGATTTTTATGCACTTTTTTACAAATTATGCACATCTTGGTGTTTCCATCCAGTGTTTTTTTTTTTTTTTATGCATCATCCCAAAACTCACACAGAACTAGGAGGATGAAGACATAACATAAGGTAAAAAAAAAAAACTATATCAAATTGAGCGCTCAGACTGAAACAGATTTGAACAGGATTTCAAACCACACATGAATGTAGCTCAAAATCATGTGATTTCTTTTCCATTCACACATGCTAAATATCAGATATGCACTTGGACAGACAGTCTGAACAAGAATTATAACTAAGTCATTTTTAATTAGAACAATTTATAGCGATTTTATGCTTTGTTTTGGAACAGAGCCCACATCTGCCCAAAAGATGACAACTTATTTTAGAGATGTCAAAATTCAATAATTACAAGCATTTATGTCACCATAACTTGGTAAAGTTCGTGCTTTTAATTAATTAAGTCGGTATTAACATTATCTAAATCAGAAGAGCTCTGGATAGATGACTTTCCTGGCGTGAGCTAATCTCTCTCGCTCTCGCGCTATTGTTTACACGCGTTTTGAGAGGTAAAGCCGTCTTTTTAAACAGGATCTAACCATTAGGATATAATCCTGCCGTCTTGAGAGCAGTAGCAAGTTTGCGGCTAGATTACTGGCCAACGGAGAGTTAGTGAGCGCTGGATTATTCCCGATTCCAGAACAAAGGCGGCGGAGGGCAATGAAATGAAGGAGGGGGATTGCGGCTGATAACACGTCGCCCCATTCTGAGCCCCTGCCCTCTTCAATGGGTGCGATTAAAAGGTTATTCCAGCCTCCCTCATCTCGGCTAATTGGATTATTTGCAGGGATTTAGGGAAACGAATTTAGGCGAGCAGCTTCCAGAACTCTTCGGCTACTTCTTCAAATGAAGATTACAAAGTTGAGAGGCTGTTAAACACACAGCAGTGGCTACTTGAGCACATTCTTGTGAGTTTGTTTACATGGTTTTTAATCAGGACGTTCGAGCATTAAACTAATTTAGCAGCACACCCAGATTCTGACCAGTTACCCTGATTTCACTTTATATGTAAATATATGTAAATTTGATGTCAAAGCAGTTTGTGTTATCGATTGTAATGTTCCTCAAACCTGGCAATGGACTGAACTTAATATTTTTTAATTTAATTTAAATGTCACAATCCCAGTGTTGTTCTTGTTTGTTTCATGTTGAAGCGTTCTTATGTCTGTTCATTCCTGTGGCCATGTGTGTCGTTTTCCCTGTTGATTAGTCTTCTCCAGGTGTGTCTTGTTTCTTGTTATGCTTGCTTCTGTGTATTTAAACCCCTGTGTTTCCCAATTCTGTGATTTTGTCGTTAGATTTAGCGACTTCCCCGCCTCTTTTGAGACTTTTTCAAAAGTCGAGCGGCAAATTTCGTAACTTCAAATAAATCAAAGATGTTCGCAGCAGATCCTTTAAGTGAGGTGGATCCTCCATGGATCGGACTTGTTTGTTCAGCACATCCCACAGACGCTCCATTGGATTGAGATCTGGGGAATTCGGAGGCTCAAACTCGTTGTTGTGCTCCTCAAACCATTCCTGCTTTGTGTCCGGAGCATTATCCTGCTGAAAGAGCCACAGCCACCAGGGAATACCGTCAAAGGCTGTACATGGTCTGCAGCAATGCGTAGGTAGGTGGTTCGTGTCAAAGCGACGTCCACATGGATGCAGGACCCAAGGTTTCCCAGCAGAACATCCCGGCTCTCCTTCTTCCCATAGTGCATCCTGGTGTCATGTGTTCCCCAGGGGAGCGACGCACACGCACCCGGCCATCCACGTGATGTAGAAGAAAACGTGACCCACCTCCGTCCATCGCTCCGTGGTCCAGTTCTGATTCTGTTGGCTCTTTCGGCGGTGGACAGGGGTCATCATGGACACCCTGACCGGTCTCGTCTGCAGCTCCACACACAACAAACCGATGCTCTGTGTGTTCTGACACCTTTCTATCAGAACCAGCGTGAACTTCTGGAGCAGTTTGAGCTCCAGGAGCTCGTCTGTTGGATCGGCCCAGCCTTCGCTCCCCACGTGCATCGATGAGCCTCGTGACCCTGTCTCCGGTTCACCACTGTTCCTTCCTCGGACCACTTTGATAGGAGATACTCTGACCTAGTCGTCACTAAATTCCTTACTTGCCCACTTTTCTTGCATCAACTTTGAGGACAAAATGTCCACTTGCTGCCTAATACATCCCACCACTAACAGAAGCCGTGATGATCAGCGTCATAAAAATGATCTGTATTTATGTGTTTTCCTTTTAGCCATGAGACTCTACATTGGCAGCTCTCTAGATTTCAGAACAGGCCGAATGACTTCAGAAAGATAAAAATGCACAATTTTTCACTAAACTTCCTGTCCTAAAGTCTGTTTTGTAAGGGTGAAGATGGCCAGCGATTGCAGGTAAGGGGAAGGTTGTTGCGAGCGCAGGTGAGGACCCTCAGCGCGAGCAGACTGAAGGCCAGGTGGTGCGGCCGCCGTCAGGCCAAGAGCAGGTCTAATCAAGGATGTGCGGCCCAGCTGGAGCTGCCAGCAGCTGCCTCACACACACTTGGGTTGGCTAAAGACAGGCTGATGGGTGTGCCGTACAGCCGCCGGTCCAATCGAAAGAACATCTGGACTCACTGCGTGTGTGTGTGTGTGTTTCAGCCCGAGGGTGGAGCCGGTCCCAGCGTTTTCAAAACCCACTGACTATCCTGATGGACTTCAGCCATATGACACACATCTTTGTCCTCCACAATATTTTTGTAAATAAAAGAGCATGTTTTAGAAGAAAATACTATTTCAGTCGCTCTACTTTAAAAAAAAAAATTAAAAATTAAGTTTAAACATTTTAATGTTTTTCTTGCTTTGAAATTTTTTTTTTACGTCTTTCTACTTTCACATTTAATTCGATGCATTACTTGCGGTTTCTCTGTGAAATTTACTAGCGATTTATGAGCGACAATTGTTTCTGCACCAATGTTTTACAATTAGTCTTTCTACTTCAAAATGTCACATTAAATTCAGTATGTTAATGGCCATTTTTTGGGGATTTTTTGTGAATTTTAATAGCACTTTCTGAGTGGAAACAGTGTTTTTTTACCATGTAGGATTGAGGATTTATCGCTGAGCGCTTTCACCTCAGCGGTGCATTTAAACAGGTTTAAATCTTAAATAATAAAGCCAACAATTGATTGAGTCACTCTCCAATCCCAGCATGCAACAATCAGGCACATGGGCCACAAGTGAGAAATGATTGACAGAGCGCCACAGTGTTCCCATTTATTTCTTCTCCGGAGCTGTTTTCTGTCAGAGAGCGTATTGATTTTTCCATAAAGTAAGAAAACAAGCGCGGTTGAGGGGCCATGCCAGGTCAGCACAAATTAAAGCTGAAGATGTAAAGCCCCCTGTCGGCCCATCACTGGCTACAGCTGACGAGGCCTCGCTCTCTTTCAAACGGCACATAATTTGATCATCATAAAGCTAAAGGAGAGAGAAAGACAGCCAGCTGTTGGATCGCAGGCGGTTTGCCGAGACTGACGGCATGTAAACACCGATTTTTATTAATCGAAGCCTTGAATCAATGCTATGAATGCTGATCAGACCAAAAACCTCATTAAATGCAATGAAAAAAAAGGTGTAGGATCTACTTTGAAACAATTTTCACTCGAGTAAATAACAATGGAACGGCAAGCAACACATTGAAATACAGCACTAAAATCACGCACTTTAAGGCTTAAAGCACATAAAAATATATTTTATTTAGCAAGCATGTAAGCATTCAGATGATAGATGGAAAAGACCATTTGCAGCCAAAACAGGCAATTTACTAAAGGTAAAATATGGTTTTGAAGGGTTTTTGAAGATATAGACACAAAATAACCCACTTTTATTGGACTTCAAAATTTGGAAATTTAGCATATAGTTAATGAACTATAGTTGCGTGTTTCCTACGCTGGTTTAGTCTCGATTGGTTTCAAAGATACTCACAAGTTTTTTTAAATCACAATGTCGCACGAGCCATAAGGCGAAACCTGGCATGTTTGGTATTGTTGGACTCAGCAAGGATTCAGGAGTCTCAGGATGTGAAAATCAACTACACCCAAAGTTGTAAGCATTTGAAAATTTAATTTCATTAGCTCGAAACTTCTCAGGCATCTTCAGGGCATCGTTCCAATGACCCATACTAAGTTTCGTTCCAATCAGCCTCCATTAACCTCATCTAATAGGTGCTCAAATTTCATTGGCCGATGGTGACCATGTTTTTTAAGATACACCAATGTCCTCAAAGACAATCATGGAACCTTGGACCAAAACAATGCGTGCCAAGTTTCAAGTCAATCGGACTTATGACTGCGTAGTTAGAGTCGTATTCATGTTTTTTCACGTTACAGCGCCACCAAGTGTTCAATCGCCTTGATTTTTTTAGTGTGGCATCAGATTGAGCCCGTACACGCGTGTACCAAGTTTGGTGAAAATATCTAATTCCGTTCAAAAGTTATAGGGATTTTAGTAAAAGTGGCTCTTCCCAACGTTTTGATGTCCCTTAGCGACCGAGAATCAAATTTTTTTTTTTTTTTTTTGATAATTACTGATAAATCTATGGCAATAATCTTTTGACAATTTTCAATATGACATTTTAGATATTTATTGAAAAAATATATTATTTATTACATTGAGCAATGACATGAATGGATGGAAATGCCGAATTGTTTTTTTTTTTTTTGTCCACTTTTAATGATTATGAATGGACTGAACTGATGCAGCATCAAACTCCTTTTTTGTCATTTTTGATGCGATGTTGATCGCTGCCTAAAGGCAACAAGTAACAATGAATTTCCCCAGCTGATCTGCACAGCAACAGCAGAATCATTCATGTTTAATACCAAGTTAATAAGTGAATTATGACCTATATGAATCACTTTATGATAAGGCCATGCTGAATACTTACGACAAGATTAAGGCTAGCTGCTAGATCATTTTAAATGTCACCCGATTTAACAGCGGCTGCCAAACTTATATTGCAGGACTGGTTACTTAAGGTGACAAGTCAAGAGAATATCACAGAGAAATTTATTTTCTTCTTCATGCATAAGCAAAAACCATGTCTATTTATCGGGATTTTACCTTTTTGTTTTTGCGTCTTTTCAGCGCATCAGCTCATTTTTAAATCTTGCAGAGAGGTTGTAGGTCGGTGTTAATGGGGATATTTTGAAATCAATCTAAATATACTTTGCCTATAAACTGGAATGGCTTGATGCAGCTGTTCTGGTTTAGAGTTTCAGTCCTGCGCATCCAGTAGTATGTGTGTCACTTTAGCTTTTGTGCTCATCTGAGGACACAAGTTTGTCCTAAATCATAAAAAAGTGATGTCTGGCCTTGGAAAATGTACATATTCACCTTAAATATTATTTTGAAGTCTGTTGTTTTATTTGTGATGGCATAATAAAACATGTCCAATTGTGCAGACAACGTTTGGTCAGGCTGGCATACAAAAAAATTAATTCTAAAATAACCTGTAGCTCCTATTTGCCTTTTTATTTGCCAAATAATTGTCAGATAAATACCTTAACCGAGATTAATATTTTGTTCTTTCCTCATATTTCAATTAATTTAAAGATTTTCCACATATTTTGATGATTTAATCAAACTTGTAGGATCATTTTTTTTATGTTTCTTGCTTAAAATGAACCCAAAATATGTTAGAAATTAACATTTTATTAAAGTTTAAAAAATGAACATTTATTGATTTATTGTTCACCTTTTTTTTTTATTATTATCGTTGCCTCTAGTAATTCTGTCTGATAATTTCCAACCTCATTTGGGTTCATTTTAATCCAGCCATACAGTCATTTTTTAAACAATAGTTGGGCAAACATTTAACCCAACCGCTGGGTTGAATTTAACCCAGCATATTTTAGAGTGTATGTATCATCATGTTGTCTTTTGTTCAGTTCTCTGATGGATGAAAACAATGAATAAACGTTTGAATAAAAAGCAAACGCCTGTCATTAAAACATTTAAATATGATTATTGCTCCAAAAATGGCAAAAAATAATTTATGCATGTCACAGATACTTTTCTTCAAATCGACTTGAGTTTATTTTCTAGTCTAGATGATTATTATTATGCCTACTCTGGCGATTGAACCTACCAGACATAAAAATATGTAGACATTTCTTGCGGTGTTCCACAGGGTTCTGTTATAGGACCTCTACTCTTTACATAAAATATAGAATCAGAAAGAGCTTTAATGCTAAGTGTGTTTGCACACACAAGGATTTTTTCTTGCTACTGAAGCTTCCAGTGCACACATACAAATACAACAACAAGAGACAAAGTATTTAAGAAATTAAATATAAAAGTATAGGTTTAGTCATAATAGACAAATTTAGCATTTGGAGTTTCATGAATCCTGGATGAGGCCGATGACTGTTGTGTCATCTGCAAACTTGAGGAGCTTCACAGAGGGGTCATTTGTGGAGGTATTTGTCACATTCTCCAGTCACCACTGAACTACATTTCCCAGAATCCCGCTGGTGCCCACCTGCACTCGGTCAGTCATCGCTATAATGCTGCTGATCATCCCCTCATTTAGACACACACATAAACTCTCACCTCTCAGTGTCTGGTCTCGTTCTACACTTACCTGTGGATGATCCTGTTTTTAAGTCATCTTCTGTCTTCACTGTTCCCTGTTGTACCTGCATCAGAAAAGTACATTTATTATTCAAGTTAAGTTGTTAGCAATCCTCAGAACTCAATTCCTCACCTGGTGTTGTCACTACCAATAAACCACTGTTTTGGTCATTAACTTTGCGTCTCCTCTTCTGTTGCTGACAGTAACGCAAACAAGAAGTTGATGCAAATGATTTTACACACACTGTTAAAAAATTACTGTAAATTTTACAGTATAATACTGGCAGCAGGGTTGCCAGCCAGTTACTGTAAAATTTACAGTAGTGTTACTACAATTTAATTTACAGAATTTCCCTGTATTCTCTGATTACAGTAAATAACTGTGTTTTTAAAATGACGAAGGGTCAATTTACAGCAATATTCTGTAAATTTGAGTCAAACCAATACGTGACCCCAGAATGCATTGCAGTTTACAGCAATATGCTGTTTTATTAAACAACAGCCAGCGGCTGTAAAATAATGCTGTAATTTTTACAGTAATTCATTACAGTGGATTTTGTAATGAAAAACATGTTTTATAATTAAACGCAGAAAAAGAGAGTCATGCATGTTCTTTTAAGAAACACTGTGAAAGTTAGGCCTTTTTCATCTCAAGGTGAAGCAAAATGCGCTTGTTAGTAGAATCGATTATTGTAATGCGCAACTCAGACTAAATCACCTTCAGATCGTTGTAAACGCAGCAGCAGGGATCCAAACAACAACACAGAAGTGAGAATATCACCGCTTCGTCAGAAGAACTTTACTGATTACCTCCGATGCTTGCCTGCTGTTAAAGGTCTCGTATCATGGAACAGATTGAAAAGAATTTATGTTCTGTGTAAATACTCGAATTTGCTTCATGGCCATCAGGATGAACACATTTCCAAATGAGTGCCCAAGTTCACAGGTCAAGGAAACTTGTTCCATCCAGTCACGGTGAGGTAATAATGAGGAGGATAGATACTATTATTCCAAAACATCAGAAGAACTAATGATAAGCGCTTTAAAAGTGTGAAAGCTTGTGCTTTTTCTTTCTGTTTTGCAGCTGCTGCTTCTGAAGAATCCCAACATTGACTCAAGATCATTTTGAGCAAGATTAGATATGTCAACTTCTGGCTCAACCAATGGTGTGAGTTGGGGGCGGGACTATCTGTTTGACTGACCAATGGCAGGTGGGAGACAGAAAAGAAACATGGGTGTGTCTACAAGGATGAATTGTAATTTATGAATAAAATTATGGACCCTTGCAGGGTTATTATTGTCAAGTATAACCATAAACTATAGCTTATTTAAATGAGCCTCATGATGTGTCAAGATGTTGTCTGGCAAGTCCCCAAGACTTTTGGGACAAATCTTTGTGGAAGGTGTGTGTCCCATTACATCTGGCGTAAAAGTAACAGCGCATTTCAGGAAAAGACCATCATACCGACAGTAAAATATGGTGGTGGTAGTGTGACGGTCTGGGGATGTTTTGCTGGAAGATTCGCTGTAATAAATGGAACCATGAATTCTGTTGTCTACCAAAAAATGCTGAAGAAGAATGTCCGGCCATCTGTTGACCTCAAGCTGAAGCGAAGTTGGGTTCTGCAGCAGGACAATGACCCAAAACACACCAGCAAGTCCAACTCTGAATGGCTGAAGAAAAATAAATGAAGACTTTGGAGTGGCCTAGTCAAAGTCCTGACCTGAATCCTATTGAGATGCTGCGGCACGACCTTAAAAAGGCAGTTCCTGCTCGAAAACCCTCCAATGTGGCTGAATTACAACAATTCAACCAAACAATGGGCCAAAACTCCTCCACAGCGCTGGAAAACACTCACTGCAAGTTATCGCAAACACTTGACTGCAGTTGTTGCTGTTATTAGGTTTAGGGGGCAAACACTTTTTCACACAGGACCATGTAGGTTTGGATTTTGTTTTCCCTTAATAATAACAACCTTCATTTAAAAAGTGCATTTTGTGTTTTCTTTGACTGATATCTACATTTGCTTGATGATCTGAAACATTTAAGTGTGACAAACATGCAAGAGATCAGGAAGAGAGCAAACGCTCTTTCACACCACTGTATATTATACACAGACATAAAATGAAAAATTAAAATCTACTTAAGGAACACTAACATATGAATGATACTAAAAATAACTCTGGCCCCCTGTGCGCCGTTCTACAAAAAATAAAGTTTTTAAAGAGAGAGAGAGAAAAAAATACAAAGCAACAGAAAGCAGAGAAAAAAATTAAGTAAAGCAAAGTGGTTAACAAGAGCACAAAGCACATTTAATCGGCCTCATCTTCCTCTTAATATTTGCAAATTTCCCTTCGGGCTCTTGGGGAAAGGCCTCACGGCGCAGCTGAGCCCTTATCTGTCCCCTCCACATTTAGCGGCGCGGCGCGGCGCGGCTCCCTCAGTACCCGGCCCTCAGGCCGCCGCTCACCAAAGCCCGAGGGACACGCGGGGTCCCGGGCCCTCATTGTTCAGGGAAGCCGGCGCATCAAGGCAGACGCCTGACTTAAAACACTGAGGGACAAGCACTCAGAACAAGCGATTCATAACCAAACGTATCAGAAAAGTGTCTCTTTCAGCGCTAACAATTAACAGTTTAGAAACCGGCCCCCCTCAGGACATACAGTTTCAGGAAACGTGTCTTAAGACACTTAAAATTCATTCTTTCTTCCGTCAATGCCAATTTCTTTGCATTGTATTGTGTGGATTCTGGTTCATTTTCATTTATTCTGCTATTCATGACTCCTCTCGTGGGGACGTTTGTTTCATTTCTGGAGCTATCAACATTCGTCTGTGGTTCTTCTGGCAGACGGAGAATCTGCTTTGGACAGAGATGAAAAGATATACTCCGCAATATGTGCATTCACTTATATTTCATAACCTCGCATAAAATCTAATAGGCCATAGGAAGGAAAACTCTTAACCTTCTTCTCGCACGCTTCTCTCTTCAGTGTCACAAACTGTGCTCAGATTTACCAAAAGTCACGGTGGACTCAAAAGATCTGAGCTGCTCCACATTCGCTTCATTCGTTGCTCTGTACTCGTACTGTACGACAATTACTGGCTCATTTAATTTGAGGAGACTGGCATAATATTTGAGTCAAAACTAAAAACTGCATTGCATCTCCTGAGATATGGGAAAACAAGCTCTGAGAAATCATATTTCTCTCAAGTGCACAGTATATATTATTCATAATTCTTTGAAGAATAACAGAATTATAGCAGGTGCTTGCATAAAATGCATATAAATATCAATATCTGCCAATAATAAGCTCAGTTTTGTGATCAAATCTCTGTAGTTTAAAACATATAATGCAATACAATGATGATGAGAGATGAACTTTCCTCAAAAGATGATGATCATATCTGAGATGATTTTCACGTTTACTTGATAAAAATCAGATTTCTCAGCAGAAAGACACGTGAGGACGCTTGGACAATTCTACTAAAAGATCTTTGACTCGATAAAAGAGGCGAAACTATCAATCGGGCGACAGGAGGACTGAAGGAGATCGTGTGCGACAGGTCGCGTCGATCATTTTTGCGCGCAGACTTCAAGAGTTCGAGAGCCTCGTGGGATGAGAAACTTTTAACCGGAACAAGAGATCCATTTTTTTTTTTTTTTTTTCAAAATACTCGCGTCTCGTTCGCTCACAATCAATTATGTTTCATAAAAACCCATAATTGAGTTCCACGCACAGGAACGAGGCTATCGATAATGAACGCCAGTGCAAATTCCAAGATTGACATCAAAGTAGGGGAAATACTTCTCGTCCTGGAACAAAAACAGGAGTGTGGAGAAGCGCTGAGAGCGTAGCGGCTGGAATAATGGATAAAGTCCAAGGGAGCTATATCTTCCCCGGGCAGGAAGTCACTGGGGATGCCAACGCGGCCCGGCAGAAATGAAACACCTATCTGCCGCGAGAGTGACTGCTCCATCCTATTTGATTTGGCTCTCCTATCATCTCTTAAGAAGATGTCAGCCATGCTCCATCTATTGCTCCCGGCCTTTATCAAGCGCAAGACGCTCGGCGGCTGCATTTCAATGGCTTTCTGAGAGCAACACTAAAGAATAAGTGCTCTGTGATAAAAAGGTAGTTGTTAAATAGATCTGTCTATTTGTATGGTAATAATGATGGCTTTAAGAGCCGCCGTGCTGCGACTCGTGGAACAAGGAAGTGGATTTGTATGCAGGTGTTGTGTGGAGGCCTGACTTTTTCAACGACCTTGTGAAACTTTCATACGTAAAGAATGAAGCTGATGTTTTTCTCTGCGTACATTTGAGCCAGATCTATACCAGCTTACAGGGAACGTTCTGGAAAGGTTCTCTCAAAGCGATAAGCAAACGTTCGTCCAGTAACGTTAATAGAACAAAGTTATCTGGTCTTTAATGATGTTGTGACATCAAGCTCAAATTTGGAACACAACTTGGCTTTGATTTTCTTGAAAAAAAAAAAAAAAAAAAAAAAAAAAAAAAAATCGAAAAAATTTAAAATGGTATTTTTGTACATTTTTCATAACAATAAACATAACAATTCTGTCACTTTTTTTAAATTATTTTTTTTCCCACTCCAGCAATAAATTGCCAAACAAGAAAAATGCAGTAAAATATCCAAAATCTACTCACAATATCCCAAATGTTTCCAACTATTTGTAAATTCTAGCCAAGGATCCGGACGTGTGCGGGAGTCGCCTGTAGATGGCGTCATATCCGCGTTTCCCTCGGTTTCCAAAATGGTTTCTACAAAATACACCAAAGACGCTTTAGTAAATATTACATGTGTGAACACAGACACGGGAACGTCTGTTTTGATACATTTACCGACAGAAAACTAATTATTGTAATATATCTCAACACATTTATTCTTATTGTTTAAATCTAATTATCTTGATTTTCTGCGAGTACCATGCTTTACCACCTTTATTTTAACAGCAATACAGAATTTTCTCTGTAAAGTCACCCAACATTTATTAATGATATTCTAATATCAATCTATCTAACTCACAGCAGCCGCGAGCGAACGCTCACAGTAACGTTATAACATCATTCAACACACTCAAATGTGTGTCTAATCTGATAAACAGAGCTGTGTTTCCTCACACTCACGAGCGGAAGAAGCGGCGACGGTGTCATAATAAAAGTCCCGCTGCTCTTCGGCTCTCATTATCGATCGTCTCGTTCAGCTCCACAACACTCGCTCCTGCTCTTCACACTACAGTAACGTCAATAATCGCATCCCCGAGTCCATCCCGATTCTTTTCCGCCGGCTGTGCGGTGAAGACCACACGTCCCAAGATTCCTCGCTCAAATTAGATGCTTGCAGTTAGTTTTGCAGAAATTCTGTCTAGGTACAACTTGATTTACAAAACTAAAAAGGATTGAATACGACTGAGGTAGACATGTGAAGTGTTTTAAACTAGCTAATTCTCGTACTCGTGTTATAATTTTAATGCCATTTCCTGAATATAGCAAATCTAATTCTCACTATGTTGTTTGGCATAAAAAAATTTAAATAACACAACAACTTAATTATGTGTGCAGATTATCGATTAATAGATGGTTATTTGCACAATTATGAGCTTTATGCATAGTGCATGATTTGTAAAATAATACATTTTGATGTTTGCATCAAATAAGCAGCTCCATGTACGACTTTTCTAACTTGCTCATAAACAGCAAATACTTATTTATCACTGCTTGATTTGTTAAGATTATCGGTTAGGTTTAGGTGGGTTTATCGTACGGGGTACGTTACATTATAGAGCATTAACCTTTAAGCGGACATTTCATTTCCGAACAACAACCACCATAACAAAGCGTCGCCATAATCACAATTATCAATTTCAGACAAAACTGAACGCGCTTTTAGCGCCACTCACTGGACATTTCATCTTGAATGTGTTGAGAAACATGCAAGAAGCATAGTAATATGCCTCCACAGGCGTGTTTTCCTGGGTTGGAAACGTCAGTTCTCTCGGAAGCACTAAAAAATGCTGTGAAATCCCGAGAATCTCTGCGTCGCGTCTCCTCTGCGCTCGCCTCCTGTGTGGCTCGCCGCTTTCCATTTATCTGCCCGTATGACTATAAAAATCCGTCAGGGCCGAGCAGAGATTGGGGTTTTCTCGTTCCTGTGGGCTCTGGGCCTGTAATGCAGAAGTCTGTTTTTATTATTCTTGCTAAAGGAACACTATTTCATCAAGCGTCGGATTCCGGCAGCGGAGCGGAGAGGAGATAGAGCCTGCGCTCAGGCTATATTTCTTCCAATCAAACATCCCGCGGCGGGGAAAAAAATGAGTGGGCGCCATCAAAGCCCAGAATAATGCTGCCACCTTTTATGTAAAAGGAAAGGACTGATGGACAAATACAGGAAGGAACGACAAGTTTAATGACGTGTGTTGAGGGGGCCCGAGATTGGAAAAGTGACAGGGAGAAGCAGCCTCCTTGGCGGAATATAAATTGTGGGGGGCCCGCCGTAAAAAGGCTTTTATCTGGAGTGAATATGGGACGTAATGCTCGGGTCAGGGTTAAGTCATTTTCTCCGGCGAGTTAAGCGAATAATGAAAGCGAGTCGGTGAGGAGAAGGAGCAGTGCCGGCGCCAGTTTGTCTTCATTTATTATGCCAAATCTCGTGATTTTGGCGTGGCGGCACGGGGTGCAGCGACTCGCGCCGGTGGACGACGTATCGCTTAATTTACACAAGGTAATGAAAGCGGGGAACGGGAGGACAAAACAATTTACCTGCTGACACGGGAAGCGGTGATTTGCGAACACTGGGGTGAGCAGAGGAGCGGGCAGAGGGCCAGGAGGAGGAAGAGGAAGACGGGCCCAGGCGATAAAGATAGGGAGCGGTTGGAGTTCTGTGTGTGTGTGTGTGTGAGAGATCACAGCTGTGATGATGGTCCCACACACATGCAGTAAGTGGGATGTACGTCAACGGGTCAGGTATGACGGGTGCCTTTTAAGACGGCTGATTTTTTTAATCTTCACCATTGCTTTTTATGGAATATTGTAGTTTATTCTACATGATTTATCATTATTGTTTTAGATTCATGTGTCTCATCATTTTAAATCAGAGTATCTTCTTCTCGCAGCTTCTCTTCTCTGATGATGACGAGGGCGGGGCAACCTGTCACTCACGTGAGATCCACCAATAGCAAACCACAACCATCCAATCAACTCCTCACAGACACAATCAAGCCCCGCCCCACATTTGTTCTCATTCTCGTTTAAATATCAGCTTTAAATGTTAAGTCAAATAAATTTCTCTAAATTAATTTGATTAATGATCTAATATAAATGGAAATAAAGTACACACTTTGACATGTTTTTGATAGAACTTTGGATGGACGGACGGACAGATCAGATGTTATAGGCAAGAATGATGTTCAGTGATGATAAATATGCTTTATAAATCTTACTGAATATGATTTTTTTTTTTTTAAATGACGGTGACTATAAATTAATATAAATATATACATATAAATAAAAGCTTTAGAATTCATAAATAAACAATAATGCACTCTAAAAAATTCTGGGCTAAAAACAACCCAAGTTGGGTTAAAAATGGACTAACTCAGCGTTTGGGTTGTTTTAACCCAGCGGTTGGGTTAAATGTTTTCACAACCTGCTGGGCAGTTTGATTTAACTCAACTATTGTTTAAAAATTTGTAAAATGAACCCAAAATAATTACTAGAGGCAACAATAATAATCAAAAGGTGAATATTTATTAATTAACAATTTAGTTTAATTATTTTTCATTAAAATTATTAATAAACATTATTATTATTTCCAACATATTTTGGGTTCATCTCAAGCAAACAATATAGTAATTTTAACTCAACTTGGGTTGTTTTTAACCCAGCATTTAGAGTGTAAAATTAAGAATGTATAAAGCTTTAAAAGTAACTACATTTGGTGCTGAACTTCATTTAAACCACGTTGGATTTTGACAACTCTAAATCTACTCTGAAACTTGTTCAACTAGCTCTGTTCAACAGGTCACTGGTTCTCTGTCTCACACACACACACACACACACAGAAGACCAATCAAGATTTAATGGACAGCCGAGCTGAAGGATCCCGAGCAGCAATCAAAGCCAGAAGCCGCAGCTCTCAGGCTCTCTAAGAGTCGTCTATGAGAGACGGCCGTAATTACCATCAACAGCACGCAACAGGTATTTTTATCCCTGGAGCCGCTCTAGTGCCTCACAGCTACAGCCCTGATCAAGACCCGAGTACAAATCTGAAATTACTCTGCTGACGTTTAAAGACACAACCTGCAATTACTGAACCCAGCCCACTTTAACTCCAGGAACTTGTGTTTACCAACTAATGGATTAACTGACTGTTGCGAACACTCACATCTACAAACTATGAGTATCAGCTATGATAAACACATTACCCTCATGACGTTCATCTTCAGCGCTACACGAAAGGAGATGTTGGTCTGAATGGTCCGTCCCTCACATTAAGAAGACTTGAGTGAAACAGTGGGGTTTGGGAAATAAATATGTTCTCCATAGGTGAACTGATTTTTTAATGATAATGACATCTTCTGTGTGATATGCGGTTGGTATATGTGTTTGTGTTGAAGCCATTTGATTGCATAATTTTCACTTATAAATGATTATTATTATGATTAATTGTGTGACAGCTGAATTCGTGGTGAAAATCTACATTACTCATCATGCTGTACAGAGAATTTCACCTATCATTGACCATAGTGGCCAGTCTGAGGGTCTGGAGAAGGGCCATGGAGCCGTCTTGGACTCTTGAACTCCCAACTCCACCCCGAACTCCGCCCTGATTGCCTGAGCTCCCAGCTCCACCCTGGACTCCGCCCTGCTTGCCTGAGCTCCCAGCTCCACCCTGGACTCCGCCCTGCTAGCCTGAGCTCCCAGCTCCACCCTGGACTCCGCCCTGGTTGCCTGAACTCCCAGCTCCACCCTGGACTCCGCCCTGCTAGCCTGAGCTCCCAGCTCCACCCTGGACTCCGCCCTGCTAGCCTGAGCTCCCAGCTCCACCCTGGACTCCGCCCTGCTAGCCTGAGCTCCCAGCTCCACCCTGGACTCCGCCCTGCTTGCCTGAGCTCCCAGCTCCACCCTGGACTCCGCCCTGCTAGCCTGAGCTCCCAGCTCCACCCTGGACTCCGCCCTGCTAGCCTGAGCTCCCAGCTCCACCCTGGACTCCGCCCTGCTTGCCTGAGCTCCCAGCTCCACCCTGGACTCCGCCCTGCTAGCCTGAGCTCCCAGCTCCACCCTGGACTCTGCCCTGGTTGCCTGAACTCCCAGCTCCACCCTGGACTCCGCCCTGGTTGCCTGAGCTCCCAGCTCCACCCTGGATTCCGCCCTGCTAGCCTGAGCTCCCAGCTCCACCCTGGACTCTGCCCTGGTTGCCTGAACTCCCAGCTCCACCCTGGATTCCGCCCTGGTTGCCTGAGCTCCCAGCTCCACCCTGGACTACGCCCTGGTTGCCTGAGCTCAGCGTCCAAATACTTTGCGAAATGGAAATATTTAGATTTGTGTCAAAAGAGAGAGGTATAAGCGTGAGAGCAACGCTGGTTTAACCTGAGTTTAGTTTTGAATTCATTTTGCCTTGTTTAGCTGCAAATTGGTCGCGTTAAAAGAAGTTTAAAAAAACGGTGAAGGCCGTAACCCCAACGCTTCAGATTTCAGGTTAGCATTTTTATGTTTGCCTTAATACTTTTGAACAATGAAAATATATATGATGCTATATTACTAATCTAATAAACTTGCCTGAAAATATTGTTAACATGGTTTCACATATGTAGTTGTGGATCTCAATTTTTCCCGGTCAGACTTGACTTTTGGTTTGTTGGTTCATGTGAACATCACAGTTATTTTTCACAACATTCTAAATCCAACGACCGACTTGTTCGTTGGCGCGGTGCGAATAGGCCTTTAGATGAAAAGGTTCTATGTAGAGCCTTAAAGGTTCCGTCAGGCGTTTCGTATGTAGAACGTTATTAGGGCTTCCCATCACAGGATCATTTCATGGATTCAGTTTTAATTGAACAGCTTCTATATAGATCCCCACTGAACTGGCTGTAATTCCCCTTCCCGCATTCGCTCAGTCGGGGAATTTCGCTCATAGTGTGATGACCACAGTTCTCTTGAAGTGATTGGAAGACAATCACAGTGCTTTCCCACATCTGCCCGATTACCCAGAAGCCTCAGCTCCAGCTCTCTGCCTCCACAAACACAGCTCCGAGTCACTGAAGAGAGACTTCACAAATTCCCTATAATTTTCCAATCACTTGTGTTTAGGGCACATCTCAGTCTCTCCCAGGCCGTTAGATCGCACGCGTTCCTTCTGTTTAGAGGTGGAGGGTCAGTTTGTTTGTAGACATCGATGCAATCAGAAGGAAACAACGTTTTCGTGTGGTTTTTCAGTGTTGTTATTGACTAATAGCCAGAGCCACACAAAATCAGCTTCAGAGAACTCACCGGATCTATACATTCCTATTCCGTGCGTTTTATTTGATTAAATAGCCCAGGTAAAATGAGCAAAAATAGCTCGGAAAAAAGAGTCTCGTTTGCTTGGAGAGCCTGCGAGTTGATCCTGACAAAATCCATTGCAAACAAAGGAGCGTGATATTTCGGAGAAAACATTAGACCATACACAGCATTTGACAGCAATCATAAACGTTAGGCTGGTTAATGTATAGTGCGCGTCCATACGGGTTTAGCACAAAAGATGAATCGTCAATTTATCCACTAACCGTTCAGAAACGTCTTCCTGAGTCTCTCCATCCGTTTGAACACTTTCCTCATTTTGTCTGCGTGAGATTCTCCAGCTTTGTTGTTGTTGAGCTGTTAAAGCTCCGCCCTCTTCTGGAGCAGCAGCTCATTTGCATTTAAAGGGACGCGCACAAAAACGGCATGTTCGCGTTTGACGAACTCTAATGAATGATCCGTGGGGGATTTTGAGCTGAAACTTCACACACACATTCTGGAATCTTGTGAAAGAGGAACCGTTTAAAAGAAAAGTTTCTATATGGAACATAAACGGTTCCATCAGGCACTTCTTATATAGAACCTTTCAGGGCTTCCCATAATGGGGTCATTTTAAGGATTCCGTTTTAATTCATTAATTTTGTTTTAATTAATTTTTGATTGTAATTACATTTTTTGAATTAAACATCTCATAAACACACCAGAAATTTTTTTTAAATAACCTGTTAAACATGAAAGCATTATGGCATCATGTAAGGCATTTCATTCAACCTTTTTTTTTTTAGCATATATTGAGTCAAGAACTATATATAGAAACCACTGAACCTTTCTATATAAGAGTGCATGGGCGTTTTTATAATCACTATACATTTTATATTCATTTCATCAGGTGCGAGTAAATTCACTCGTCATGCATTGAATCGCGAACTACTGAAAAAGTATCAGGGCCTTTTAATGTTGTTGTGGTCAGTGGAGGGCCTTGGAGTGAAATAGAGTAAACATGGATGTTTATGAGCGCTCAATTACATCATTACCTTCACACCGTGGCAGCATGTGAACTCTCACACACACACACACTCACACACACAGACGCAGGTGGAGTGTGTTCCCGCTGCTCGCCGCTGATGAATGTCAGGCTGGTGCTGAGATCTGGCACGGCTTCAGCGCACGTCTTCAGACGGTAGAGGAAGTGTCACTCTCCACGGGCATGCTGGGAAAAGCCTGGAGTCGGGCGCGTCTCGCTGCTGCTGTCTTCACAACAAATCAAAGCCAAGCGGCTCGACACCGGCGCGCTCCATTCAGTCCCATATTTCCCCACCGGGGGCTCGGATTCACTGTCTGCCTCCACAACCGCTGATGTTACGAGAGCGCTCAACGCTCTATACGGCATGTTCAAAACATTCAACTTCATGCAGTGAGATTGTGCAGCTCGACTCATGTTCGGCTATAGCAGATTTTGAGCTGAAGTACACTGAAACACACTCACTTTGAATTCAAAAAGATCATAGTATAAAAGCCCACAAACAATGTCCAATCACAAAAAAATTCTCAATGCAAACACGAAATATCAATAATTAGACACTGCGTTGGAGTAATGCATTACAAGTAACATGAGTAATGTAATCAGATTACTTTTTGGAGTAATGCATTACTTATGGAACCCCATTTCCGCGACATAAGATATATATGAAAAATTACGAAATTATTACTTTAAGTCATAATTGACCCTTTGCAAACAGTTTGATTGACAGGCGATCTGACCAATCATAATCCGTCATTGTGTGGGTCAAAGCGGTCAGGGGAGTCAGTAGATGAACGTTGGTGAACTTGAATCACGTCTTGAAACAACATTCCTTCTGATGTTCATTCATGTTTATTTGATGCTATAAATGAACTAGTATGAAGAGATGATCGACACATTAAACACACACTAGACGCTATTGATTCATTCAACTGCTTTAAAACATTAAAAAAACTGTTTCATACGTTGTCAGTGTCCTCTTTGGTCTTCACCGTGTGAGAACATGATGTGTGGCGTGAGAGCGGACATAGCAACAGTAACTAAAGGGGGCGGGGCTTTGCAATTCTTTTCCACCGGCTGTGAGATGTAAACCACACGTCCCAAGATTCCACGCTCAAACTTCATCAAGCGACGCCTTTGTTTTGAATCGGCGACCTCTATAGTGGACGAAAAAACTACACAGTGCAGCTTTAAGTCAAGTCAGCCTTATTTCTATAGCCAATTGAGACAATAGTGTCATTATATAGCATTTAAGATCCAAAACTGAAAAGTATGGAAGCCCATTTCCACCACATAAGAAAAAAAAATAAAACTTTAAAAGTAATAATTACGAGATAAAAGGTGAAATTATGACATACCAAGAACCATGTTGAAATTCGGAGATTAAAAAAAATTTGAAATTATGATTTGCTGCTCGTTGATCTGACATGACAGAATACGAGCTACATAGTGCAGCTTTAATAAAACAAAAATCACAAAGAAACAGCAAGTAACGCATTGAATGAAAATGTTCATTTTCGGTATTTTATTTACAACTTCCAAAAATCATTTTCCAGCTGTTCCTACAATAGTGAGCGGTCCGCTCCCTACATAGACAGCTGTCTTCAAAGACGCAGCAGCCACACAACTGACTGTGTTCGCACACATGTGTGTGAAATGAGAGAAAACACCGATGCACCGTTATCCCCTGCGCACACTCGAGCTTACAGAACACAGTCTACTTTACAAATGTTTCCTGTCAGTATGATCTACATCGCTTTTAAAGGCCCCATGGAATCAAATATTTTCGCTCCATATCTGTCAGGATTGAGGTCACTCGTTCTCTAGCAGAGGTTTATAACACCTGCATAAAGCGGAGCGTTTATTTCATTAGAAAACACAACAGATTTTGAATGAAGATGCTTTTTCGGAGCAGATGGTGTATTTGTGACTAGACCATGAGCCCTTGGTGAACGGCTAAACTTTTAATTACATGAAATATATCTGATAATAAAAGAATTTTCTCTTCTACTTACTGCGGTTTTATACTCATCGAAAATGAAGCTTCTATTTAATGCACACTTTGCCTTTTTTCACTTTTATTCACTGAGGATGCATTAAATTGATGAAAAGTGACAGAAAACACTCGTCAAAGATTCGTTTGCATCAATAGAAATTCACAAAAAGTGATTTTATACACATGTAAAACACATTAAATCTACTTTCAAGGTTTCTAATATGTTTTTGGGTATAATATAATATAAATTTTGGGTTTGTTTTCCTCACTTGTAAGTCGCTTTGGATAAAAGCGTCTGCTAAATGACTAAATGTAAATGTCAATAAAATGTCAAAATGTGGGTGAAATATGTGTCATTCAATGTAACACATATTTATGCAAAAACTTAATACTTATTCTGAACTTTACATATTAAAATATGTATATTAGAAGAAGTGAGCGTGCTAAATTTGATTGCATTTTAAATGAGTAAAATACAAATAGGCAAATCCTAGAATAGTCAAATGTTTTTAGTCTTTAATATGGCAGAAATATGACTTTTTTTTTTTAATTTTTTTATCATAAATATGACAAGATTGTTACCCGAAATGGCATTTCAGTGGGTGTCTTCTGTAAATCATGGTAAAAATGTATAATATTTAATTTCTGCTCAGGATGATGTACTGCAAAACAATTCAAAGCTGAATTACACTTATTGTTTTGATGCTTGAAAAGCCTTTTTCGTCTTTAACCCATAAATAGATTTTAGTAATAGATAGATATGTACGGTAAGTCCTGACCTCCTGTGTCTCGATATCTTGATATCGATGTCCGTTCGCTCAGATATCTCATTTCACATGAATCTCTCCTTCACAGCAGCGGTGCCGAGTTTCACCTGCGTCACATCAGGAAAATACCCACAAACCCAGTGTGTGTTTCAGCGACACCTGATGAGAGTAAACACCGTCTGATCCGCTCGACTCCCTCCGTTTTTCACACTCCACACTACATAAAGTTGTCAGCAGTTCATCAGAGAAAGCTTGTGACTTTGTTTGGAGGAAGTAAAAAGCGTGTTTGTGTCATAAAAACGTCATTCATTTGGGGCGTCGGAAGGTTTATGAGGAAACTTGCAGGAAATTCGCACTCTTTCAGTGCAATTTTATAAGATTCTGCATGAAATTTAAAGGAAGAATAAATAAAAATGTTAGGATGTAAGCCAAACTTACTTGAGTTTCACCATATTATTCAAGGTCAATCAAGCATCTTCATCATTCAACTCGAATTCAGCACGCTTTGACTTAGTTAACAATGTGAATCATTTGCATAAATTAACAGTATACACAAATATTGGATGAAATGGTCCATTTTTCAACATGTTTTCACTGTTTCTATGCAAGTAATGAGTGTGAGTCCACGATTGATTAATCGCATCCAAAATATTTACATAATATGCAAATATATATTATGTAATAAATGTTTACATCATATATGTGCGTGTGTGCGGTGTATTATATATTATTATGAATATATAAATATACACATATGCAATTTAATAAAACTATATTATATTTATATATAAATGTAAATACATGCATGTTTGTGTAATTACATATTCTATATATAATAAAATGCATTGCATTTTATTAATGCATTACACTCTAAAAAAAAAATGCTGGGTTAAAAACAACACAAGTTGGGTTGAAAATGGACAAAATCAGCGTTTGGGTTAAATGTTTGTTCAACCTGCTGGGTAGTTTTATTTAACTCAGCTATTGTTTAAAAAATACTGTATTGTTTGATTAAAATGAGGCTAAAATATGCTGGAAATGAACATTTATTAATATGTTAAATGAATATTAATTAAATTATTGCTTATTAATAAATGTTCACCTTTTGATTATTATTGATCATTGTTGTCACGAGTAATTATGTCTGATTTATTTTTAATTTCCAACATATTTTGGGTTCATATTAATTCAGCACTTTTTAAACATTAGTTAAAAGTTAAATAAAATTACCAACCAAACAACCCAATCGCAATGGGTTTGTCCATTTTTACTTCCTAAAAGTGTAACATTGAGTGGATAAATATTATAATACATCATAGTTGTGCTTACAATTACTCATGAGATCACAATGCATTATAAGACGCATTAAAAAATGCATTAAAGTGTCACCGAAAGGATTTAAACACAATGCATTATCAAGGTATTCATTCTTTTGGTTACACTATTTTAAGGTGTAATTAAACATTCAAGCGCTGAGTAATATTAATTAAACATGCTATAAGTTTAGGCTGTGCATAATTTATAGTTATTAAAATAGCATGTGATATAGGTACACTGTAAAATTAAGCGTTATGCAAAGATCAAATGCATTCATCAGTTACTAATAACCAAGTCGTTTATTTGACGGGAACGATTTTCATATTGAAATGAAACAAACGTTTAGTTAGTTCTGAGGAAAAAAAACATCTGAGAGAGTTTTTGTGACAGAACAATGAAGCACATCCTGATTTCCCGTGTTTTTCAGCTCTCTTCACAAACGAGTCGAGCGCCTCTCGGTCTGTCTGTGCGGACGGGAGAATGATAATAATGTCTCTAATCTTGTTACATGGCACACAGGATTGTGTTCGGTGTTAATGATGAGCGCTCCCTCCCTCCCTCGCTCCCTCCCGGCCGAGGCGCGCGCTTTCAATTTGTGTGCTGTCATCTCTCTGCACCGCCAATGAAATTGATGCGCCCTCTTCCCTTTAATTAAATCAAAAAACAGGCAGGGGGCTTCGCTCCGCGGGGGTCGGGGGGGGGGGGGGGAGGGGCCGGGGCCCGTCACGCGCCCAACAGGACCGTCTCGCTAACCCGTCCCATCTGTGACACGCTGTGGAAGAGCTGCGCTTGACGAATCGCTGTGTTCATGTTTGCTTTGTTTCAGCAGATCAGTAGGTGCGGGAGACTCTATAAACACAGATGAGCCAAAACATTATGACCACCAGCATTCCCGGAGGTGTCCTGTGGTTTCCGTGAGCGGCAGATCCTTCAGGGCCTGTGAGGTGAGGCCACTTCTAGCACATCCCACGGATTGTAAATTTGGACACCTGGATCTTTTGATTTTCCTCAAACCGTTCCTGAACGATGTGTGCAAAGAGCCACTTCACACCACTGTCACGAGGGTGTTCCCGATGTTTAGGCTGGTGATCCGGACCCAGTGTCCGGACCCAGGTTGGCCAGAGCATCACGCTCCCTCCGCCGGCTTGTCGTCGTGCGTCACTTCCCGAGCTAAACGCAGCACACATTCACATCCGTCCATCTGATGTAAAAGAGACTGGCACTCATCGGACCGGGCGACTTTCTTCCACTGCTCCAAGGTCCAGTTCCAGCGCTCATGGACACTGTAGGTGCGGTCGACGGGGTCAACGCTGGGTTAAAAACAACCCAATTTGGGTAAAGGGCTGGGTCAACTTAGGGCATGTAGGGATGAAAATATCCAAAGATGTTTTAAAAATGAACAAAGACATTTGCTCTGCTGTCTCAGTCCCTCTCTCTCTTCCTACAAGGGCCGTTTGGGAGACACAGAGGAGCTGAGAGCGGTCAAGGCCTGCGGGGCAGATGCGTGTCCATCTATGAATTCAGTACAGTGGGGGAAGTTTAACTTCTGATCGGTCAGTTTGAGTGTCTCACATTTGGGTTTCAGTATCATGGTCAATAAAGGGATAAAAGATGATTGTTGCTCTGGTCTTCTTTTTACTCTCTGCTCTTTCACTTGTGCACTCTCTCTCTCTCTCTCTCTCTCTCTCTCTCTGTCTGTCTGTCTGTCTGTCTGTCTGTCTCTCCCTCCCTCTCCCTCTCTCTCTCTCTTTCACTCCCTCAATCTCTCTCTCTCTATCACTCCCTCTATCTCTCTCTCTCTCTCTTTCACTTGTGCACTCTCTCTGTTTCACTCTCTCTTTCTCTTTCACTCCCTCTCTCTCTCTCTCTTTCACTCCCTCTATCTCTCACTCTCTTTCACTTGTGCTCTCTCTCTCTCTCTTTCTCTTTCACTCTCTCTATCTCTCTTTCACTCCCTCTATCTCTATCTCTCTCTTTCACTCTTTCTCTATCTCTCTCTTTCACTTTCTCTCTCTTTCACTCCCTCTATCTCTCTCTCTCTTTCACTCCCTCTATCTCTCTTTCACTCCCTCTATCTCTCTGTTTCACTCTCTCCATCTCTCCCTCTATCTCTCTCTTTCTCTTTCACTCTCTCTATCTCTCTCTCTCTCTCTTTCACTCTCTCTCCATCTCTCTCTTTCACTCTCTCTCTCTATCTCTCTCTTTCACTCCCTCTATCTTTCTCTTTCACTCTCTCTATCTCTCTCTCTTTCACTCCCTCTATCTCTCTCTCTCTTTCTCTCTTTCACTCTCTATCTCTCTCTTTCACTCTCTATCTCTCTCTATCTCTCTCTATCTCTCAGGTAACTTTTACATACATGCAGCGCACGATTTCATCAATTGTGTAATCATTTTAAGAGTAACCATAAAGCAATACACTGTCATTAAACTCTTTCACTACAAATAATGTGCCAACTAGTTTTGATTTGGTGTTAACTTTGATATGTTCCCTATCGCAATATGATATCGTCACACTACAGCAGTGTTTCTCAAACTTTTTCACTTTATCTCCCAATGTTTTTCTGAGGATCTCCTAACAGAATCCCACTCTAAAAACAACAAAAATGGAAGGATAAACTAAATTTAAGTTTAATATGCAACTGTTTCAAGTCAAAAACGAATGATTCAAACACAAATGCAATGATGTGATCCATTTTTCTGAAGCCATTCGTCTTGAACCCCTGTAGGCGATCCACCCTCACAAAAACGCATCGGGTTGTGATTTTACCCAGAAGATTGTGTTGTTTATTTAACCCAGCGTATCGGGTCGATCCATTTTCACTATAGCTCATTTCTTCTTTTACTTCATACATGAATGAATGTTTACAGATTAACTGGTTTGCACACTACAAAATGCTGGAGTTGGGTTGAAAACGGTCAAACTCGGTGATTGGGTAGTTTTATTTAACTCAACTACTGTTCAAACATTACTTAAAATGAACCTAACTTTTATTAATAGTATTTACTTTTATTCATTTGGCTTTTATACTTAAGATAGAATATGGAGGGATTAAAGGAAACGGGTTTTTATTTTTAAGGTGAGGTTTTGTTTCACCTGTGACTGATGTCTCTCTCCTTTCCCAGTAAAAACAGCTAAATGTCTTTAAATCAGAACTGCGTTTTCGGAGAATATGTTTTTGTCGTGTCGCTTTAGATCAATACCAGTGCTGATGCACAATTGCTGTCGCTCAGTTTAACTCTGAATCAGTTACAATGTTGCAAAATTCACATGAAACAAACTCAATTTCAGCATTAAAACTGAGGATGATCTGATAAAAACAAATCTTGCATTCCGGGTCAACTTTCTAATTTCTTTTCATTTTAAGGGTGTTTCAAACTCAAAAAAGGACAAAAATGGAGTCATTACGAAAATGAAGAGATCATTGATACTGATAATGAGTATTATAATGATTGTGAGTGTGTGAGAGTGTGTGTGTGAGTGAGTGTGTGTGTGTGTGTGTGAGTGAGTGAGTGAGTGAGTGAGTGAGTGAGTGAGTGAGTGAGTGAGTGAGTGAGTGTGAGTGTGTGTGTGTGTGAGAGTGAGTGTGTGAGAGTGAGTGTGTGAGAGTGAGTGTGTGTGTGTGAGAGTGAGTGTGTGTGTGTGTCTGCAGACTAAAGGACGTTCTTTGAGAATGAATCCCGTTTACAGTCAAACTCACTTCAGTCTCTCGCACAGACCAAACGTTTACAATCAGAGCTGCTTGTGAAACTTCCATTCAGAACCCGTTGCATATTCTATAATTATTTTGTACGATTTCCACGTTTATAATGACACGACTCGTAGTATAGTAGAACACATTTTTGATATTCAATAAATAAATCCCTGTCATCCCACCTCTTTCCTATTTGTGTCACATGCATAATTTTGTGTGTTCTCAATATTCATATTTCAAATATAAATGAGGTTAATAAACATGCATTCATGTTAATTATATATCTAAATAGGACATCACATCACCTACCTGTATTTAACCCTTATGTGCCGTTCGGGATGTTTTCATCCACTGTGGGGAATTTTTGAGTCTTAATTTGGCCATAACTTTCAGCAAATGGAATGATTTTTGGTGACAAATCTTATTTTGACACATATTTTGGGAAAATGCTTTGAAAATGTTCAAAAACTCAACAGGACTCTGTGGGCAAATTCACCACCCTTTCGTTATGATTTTAACTGCTTTAAAAATGTATCAGATAAATATTTTTTTTCTTAAATCTATTCATCAACCTCAGTCCTGATCAAAACGACTAAATTTAAAAAAAAAAAAAAAAATCAGGATTTTAACTCTTTAATTGCCAAATTTATAAATGATGTCACTGATTTGGGGGAAAAGCATGTCAAAGATCAGAAACAACATTGTTAGTTTTTGTGCAGCATCAGATTTTAACGTTTTAAAGAGTTAAAATCCTGATTTTCTTTTTTAATTTAGTAGTTTCGATCAGGACTGAGGTTGATTAATAGATTTAAGCAAAAAAAACTAAAAGAAAATATTTATCTGATACATTTTTAAAGCAGTTAAAATCGAAAGGGGGGTGAATTTGAGCAATGCACAAGGGTTAAAAGATGTATTTCACTACTGACACATGCAGAATTTGACGTTCTGCGCATAATGTTTTGAATGGCTTTACAATGTGGGATTGAGGGGAGAAAAGTAAATATAATTGTTTTATGCAGTTAAGCCAGTCGCAATGAATTATTTCGTTTAGTGTAGATTGAACAGATTTGATTTGAAAGGTGTGTGTGTGTGTGTGTGTGTGTGTGTGTGTTCGAGCAGTGAAACACTGACCCCTACTGCACAGTCACCGCACCGGACAGCGCTTAATAAACACCCATCACTCACACACTATATATCGTCTTCACATATGGCGACTGATCTTAAATCACGCAAGTCTGATGAAGTGGACCGGACCGGACCTCACTCACTCACCGGTGTACAGTAGGGAGGAATGAAGAAGGATACAGTGCTCGCACGCGGCTGAAGTTCAGAGTCGCACAGGCTCCATTATCCCGTCCTCGACTCCAAACACGCACTTTTAATTTGAGCTCTCTGATTAGCGGATGATTGGCTGACAGACGCGCGCGGATCCCAGGTCTCTCTCTCCCAGCCTGCAACTCAATCACAGCCAATTAGCGGCTCCCCAAACACTCTCTCCTATTAGAGCGTCATAATCCGCTCATTGTGTCCTGATTTGCCAAATAAATCACTCCAGAGGCGTCTTCTGCAGCTCCTCTCCTCTCCGCTTGCTTTCTTTTTCACGGGCAACTTTCTTTCCTAACTTTCTTCTGCTTTGCCAGATTTTTCTCCTTTCTCGTTTCGGTGTCATCTCTTGCTTTTATGTGCTTCACAATAAAGTCTCATTCATTTGCACAACGTTTATTAATCGTTGTTAATGTAAGTGAATAAAAACGTGAACGTGCAAGTTCGCATCAACTAATAAGCAATGATGTATTAGTAAACACTGAGATTAACATAATTGTACACTGCAATGAATTACTGTAAAAATCACAGCATTATTTTACAGCCGCTGGCTGTTTTTTTTTATAATACAGCATATTGCTGTAAACTGCAATGCATTCGTGTTGGTTTGACTCAAATTTACAGAATATTGCTGTAAATTGGCCCTTCGTAATTTAAAAAAAATACAGTTATTTACTGTAATCAGAGAATACAGGGAAATACTGTAAATTAAATTACAGTAACACTGCTGTAAATGTTACAGTAACTGGCTGGCAACCCTGCTGCCAGTATTATACTGTAAAATTTACAGTAATTTTTTAACAGTGTAGTGCACTTTTTTTATTTTTATTCATTTCCACACGGAAGAAGAGCAGATATCAAGCGTATTTTTATTTATTCATCTTTTTTGCTTGGTAGAAAACCAGGACTGAAGGGGTTAATAAATGCTGTAGAATTACACTACAGAAATTCTGGGTTGGGTTGAAAATGGACAAACCCAGCGGTTGGGTTAAATGTTTGTCTTAACTTTGTTTAAAATGACTGTATTGCTTGATTCAAATGAACCCACACTGTAATGCATTGCTGTAAAAATTACAGCAGATGGCTGTATTCTTAATAATACAGCATATTGCTGTAAACGGCAATGCATTCTGGGGGCCGTGGCGGTTTGACTCAAAATTACAGGATATTACTGTAAATTTCAAGCATAAAGAGGCATTTTCAACGGTTGAGATTCTGGAAGCAGCAAGAGAGCGTGGTCTACAACTGTGGTAAGTGACTTATTTAATTAAAAAAATACAGCAAATTTTAAAAAAAAATTGTTAATCAAAGAATACAGTAAAATTCTGTAAATTAAATTATAGTAATGGTACTGTAAAAATTACAGTAACTGGCTGGTAACCCTGCTGACAGTATTATGCTGTAAAATTTACAGGTAATTTTTAACAGTGCATTGTTGTATGTATGTTTGAAATGAGCATTTATTAATTAGTTTAATGAATAATAATTAAATAATACAAATTAATAAATGTTCACCTTTTGATTAGTGTCGTTGCCTCTTGTAAATGTATGATTTTTAATTTCCAAACTATTTTGGGTTCATTTTAAGTCAGCCATAGAGTCATTTTTAAACAATAGTTGAGTTAAATAAAACTACCCAGCATGTTGGGTAAACATTTAACCCAACTACTGGGCTCGTTCCTTTGTTGGTTGTTGTTTTTAACCCAGCATTTTTTGTATTGTTCATGTTATTTAACACAGTTAACTAATGTTAAAGGTACAATATGTAATGTTTCGTCGCTTATTCAAAGGAAAGGCGGAGCTTGATGATTGAGCGTGGAATCATGGGATGTGTCGTCTACACTTCTAAGAATCCGACGGGACTCATTTGAGAGTTGAAAGTTGTTAAAGCAGCTGCTGTGAGACACTGTGGCACACTGTAGTAATCTAGATTACAGTCATGGTAAAACATGGTACTGGTGGTAAATTAAGAAAACAAGATTTATACAATAAGACTGTGTTGAGCAGGGCTGGGTAGGTCATTTGTAACGTATTTCGTTACATTACTCAAGTTTAGTCACTTAATCTAAATACTTTAGAATACTTTGGAATACTAATAAGAGTGAAACAAACACAAAAAAGGTCATTGTGAGTTTTTATCTCACAATTCTGACTTTTTCCCTCAGAATTGTGTGATATAAAGTTGCAATTGTGATTTATAAAGTCAGAATTATGAGATATAAACTCACAATATTGAGAAAAGTCAGAATTATGAGATATAAACTCACAATATTGAGAAAAGTCAGAATTATGAGATATAAACTGACAATATTGAGAAAAGTCAGAATTATGAGATATAAACTCATAATATTGAGAAAAGTCAGAATTATGAGATATAAACTGCAGCCCTTCAGCGTCTTACAATTCAACGTTGCTACAATGTCGCGAGCATGTAGACAGTCAACGTTGCCACAGTAAAAATGGAACGTGGCAGCGACGTTGCCACAACGTAAATGTGTTTGTTGGGAAAGTCCGAATCGCGAGTTATAAAGTCCGAATCGCGAGCCATAAAGTCCGAATCGCGAGCTATAAAGTCCGAATCGCGAGCTGTAACGTCCGAATCGCGAGCCATAAAGTCCGAATCGCGAGCCATAAAGTCCGAATCGCGAGCTGTAACGTCCGAATCGCGAGCCATAAAGTCCGAATCGCGAGCTATAAAGTCCGAATCGCGAGTTATAAAGTCCGAATCGCGAGCCATAAAGTCCGAATCACGAGCCATAAAGTCCGAATCGCGAGTTATAAAGTCCGAATCGCGAGCCATAAAGTCCGAATCGCGAGCCATAATGTCCGAATCGCGAGCTATAAAGTCCGAATCGCGAGCCATAAAGTCCGAATCGCGAGCCATAAAGTCCGAATCGCGAGTTATAAAGTCCGAATCGCGAGCCATAAAGTCCGAATCGCGAGTTATAAAGTCCGAATCGCGAGCCATAAAGTCCGAATCGCGAGCCATAAAGTCCGAATCGCGAGCCATAAAGTCCGAATCGCGAGCCATAAAGTCCGAATCGCGAGCTATAAAGTCCGAATCGCGAGTTATAAAGTCCGAATCGCGAGTTATAAAGTCCGAATCGCGAGCTATAAAGTCCGAATCGCGAGCCATAAAGTCCGAATCGCGAGCCATAAAGTCCGAATCGCGAGTTATAAAGTCCGAATCGCGAGTTATAAAGTCCGAATCGCGAGCTATAAAGTCCGAATCGCGAGTTATAAAGTCCGAATCGCGAGCCATAAAGTCCGAATCGCGAGCCATAAAGTCCGAATCGCGAGCCATAAAGTCCGAATCGCGAGTTATAAAGTCCGAATCGCGAGCCATAAAGTCCGAATCGCGAGCCATAAAGTCCGAATCGCGAGCCATAAAGTCCGAATCGCGAGATATAAAGTCCGAATCGCGAGCCATAAAGTCCGAATCGCGAGCTATAAAGTCCGAATCGCGAGCCATAAAGTCCGAATCGCGAGCCATAAAGTCCGAATCGCGAGCTATAAAGTCCGAATCGCGAGCCATAAAGTCCGAATCGCGAGCCATAAAGTCCGAATCGCGAGTTATAAAGTCCGAATCGCGAGCCATAAAGTCCGAATCGCGAGCCATAAAGTCCGAATCGCGAGCTATAAAGTCCGAATCGCGAGCCATAAAGTCCGAATCGCGAGCTATAAAGTCCGAATCGCGAGTTATAAAGTCCGAATCGCGAGCTATAAAGTCCGAATCGCGAGTTATAAAGTCCGAATCGCGAGCCATAAAGTCCGAATCGCGAGCCATAAAGTCCGAATCGCGAGCCATAAAGTCCGAATCGCGAGTTATAAAGTCCGAATCGCGAGCCATAAAGTCCGAATCGCGAGCCATAAAGTCCGAATCGCGAGCCATAAAGTCCGAATCGCGAGATATAAAGTCCGAATCGCGAGCCATAAAGTCCGAATCGCGAGCTATAAAGTCCGAATCGCGAGCCATAAAGTCCGAATCGCGAGCCATAAAGTCCGAATCGCGAGCTATAAAGTCCGAATCGCGAGCCATAAAGTCCGAATCGCGAGCTATAAAGTCCGAATCGCGAGCCATAAAGTCCGAATCGCGAGTTATAAAGTCCGAATCGCGAGCTATAAAGTCCGAATCGCGAGTTATAAAGTCCGAATCGCGAGCCATAAAGTCCGAATCGCGAGCTATAAAGTCCGAATCGCGAGCTATGACCCAACAAACACAGAACGTTGCCTCAACGTAGCCAAGCTTTTAGCAACGTTGTAACAACATGGCTTAAAGGTTGTTGGTTCTACATTGTGTCGTTAAGGTTGTTACTGTGCTGTCACAATGTTGCCATTCAACCACGGTTCGGGACCATTGCTGAAGGTTGTGCTTAGGCTGTCTGGACAACCATTGTACGACATGTTCTCGTCACTGTATTGCTTATGATTTCTCTTTTAGATAAATAAGATATGCAAATATTAGGGGTGTGACGAGACCACTATCCCACGAGACGAGACGAGACACGAGATCGGGTTCACGAGACCAGATTTTTATAGTATTTTTAAGAAATCCTCAATAATGAAACGTATGAAGGGAAAATAGTCTTTTATTCAACTGAAAATCATAAAATGCAAAAATGTTGGTGCATTTGGAAATCAACTTGTAATGCATGTCATTTTACTTCTATTTTAATGAATTATTTGCAGTAAAACAACATGCAAACACTGATAAATGTTGCTACAAAATCAACCAGTTGTTTTCTGCCCTGAGGAATCTCACTGAACTTCTTTCTATAGATTGAACATAAAATAAACAATATAAATAAAATAAACATAAAAATAAAAAATTCAAATTACACTTTAAGAGTCACTTTAACTGCAGTACAAAGTTGACCATTTTCCAGTCACTATTGATTGTGTGGCTGTAACTGTTATAAAGCTCTGCGTACACTGAGAAGTCCAGCCGTCAGCAGTGATAGCGATGCTTTCTGCCTCTTTAGGGGTCGTTCACATATCGCGCCTAATAAAGCGTGTAAAGCGCGGCCGCGTCGCTTCCTCCTTCTTTTGCGAGCGTTCTGGAGCTCGCGCTTCTGTCGCGTCTGTCGTTGCTATGCAACCATGAACTGTGCTCTCCACGACCATCGCTTGGTTCTTGTCACATGACAAGACATTCTGAAATGTTGAGATGTTTTCATCTCGCCGCGGCACAGGCGCGCCAGGAAAAAAAACGAGCGCGCCGGACCATATGCGCGAATGAAAATGCGCGCGATATGTGAAGGCCCCTAAGAGTCAGTACAACCTTGGCCGAGGTGTACGGCATAGTTTTCTTACAATGTTTACACATTGTTTGTGTCTTGTGTGTTATTCTTGCGCCAAAAACCAAAATGTTTCCACACAAACGATTTGAAAACAACTTTTCAACTCGACGAGAAATCTCGTCACGTTTTAGTCTCGTGAGATCTCGTCACACCCCTAGCAAATATCCAAACAAAACCTGCAATTTTCATGTCTAATGTGAGATTTATTTGTTCTGTTAATAAACTGAGTGGACAGAATTGCTGATCATTCACATACCGAGTCGTTTGCGATCGGGTTTGGTGTAAGTTAATTATATTACTTTCAGAAGGCCTATTCAGATATCGTTATTTAGGAAAAGGCGTTAAACATATTCTGGTCATGTGATGAAGTGTTTTAACATTATGCCAAAAGTTATAAGCCATAATGAAGCTATGAAAAGGGACTGACACAACAGACAGCGACCGTTAATGTTCAATCGTGGCGACTAATATCATTAGCCATTGGCCAATAAATTGTTAAATTTAACTCGCCAGTGTTTTTTGTTAAACGTGTAAAAGATATTTCAGCACAGATACATTTTCACTTGCCTACTTTTGAACACTGACTGAACGATTAAGTTTCACTGGAGCAGTGAGTGCATTATTGGCTGAGGAAAGCTCTCTGATGACCTGATGACTGTTTCAGCTGCTTTTATTGCTCTCAAATGCTCTTTTTATTTGTAGTCTATTATATTTGAGCTTAATATAATTAATATACTCTATATTAATGTTTTTTTCCCTTCAAATGTATGTTTTGGTAGTGTAATTATATGTATGCAATGTTTTAATAAAGTTGGATTATATGAACTTGTATGGCATTTTTCCTCTTTAAAGTTTCAGAGCTGGTTTTACATTAAAAATAACAATTAATGATTAACAGTATTTAAAAAAGTGTTGCATGTTCATCTTGTGTATGATTATTAAGAGATTGACCACAAAAAAAAATAAATACATAAAAAAATAAGATGCAGAAAAAGTAATATAATATTTATAATCTGGCATTAAAATAAATGTGGTCGGAACGTCGTCTTGCAGTTGCTGAATGTCGCGCAACAACGTTGCTGCAACTCACAATATTGAGAAAAGTCAGAATTATGAGATATAAACTCACAATATTGAGAAAAGTCAGAATTATGAGATATAAACTCACAATATTGAGAAAAGTCAGAATTATGAGATATAAACTCACAATATTGAGAAAAGTCAGAATTATGAGATATAAACTGAAAATATTGAGAAAAGTCAGAATTATGAGATATAAACTCACAATATTGAGAAAAGTCAGAATTATGAGATATAAACTCACAATATTGAGAAAAGTCAGAATTATGAGATATAAACTCACAATATTGAGAAAAGTCAGAATTATGAGATATAAACTCACAATATTGAGAAAAGTCAGAATTATGGGATATAAACTCACAATATTGAGAAAAGTCAGAATTATGAGATATAAACTCACAATATTGAGAAAAGTCAGAATTATGGGATATAAACTCACAATATTGAGAAAAGTCAGAATTATGGGATATAAACTCACAATATTGAGAAAAGTCAGAATTATGAGATATAAACTCACAATATTGAGAAAAGTCAGAATTATGGGATATAAACTCACAATATTGAGAAAAGTCAGAATTATGGGATATAAACTCACAATATTGAGAAAAGTCAGAATTATGGGATATAAACTCACAATATTGAGAAAAGTCAGAATTATGGGATATAAACTCACAATATTGAGAAAAGTCAGAATTATGGGATATAAACTCACAATATTGAGAAAAGTCAGAATTATGGGATATAAACTCACAATATTGAGAAAAGTCAGAATTATGGGATATAAACTCACAATATTGAGAAAAGTCAGAATTATGAGATATAAACTCACAATATTGAGAAAAGTCAGAATTATGAGATATAAACTCAATATTGAGAAAAGTCAGAATTATGGGATATAAACTCACAATATTGAGAAAAGTCAGAATTATGAGATATAAACTCACAATATTGAGAAAAGTCAGAATTATGAGATATAAACTCAATATTGAGAAAAGTCAGAATTATGGGATATAAACTGACAATATTGAGAAAAGTCAGAATTATGAGATATAAACTCACAATATTGAGAAAAGTCAGAATTATGGGATATAAACTCACAATATTGAGAAAAGTCAGAATTATGAGATATAAACTCACAATATTGAGAAAAGTCAGAATTATGAGATATAAACTCAATATTGAGAAAAGTCAGAATTATGGGATATAAACTGACAATATTGAGAAAAGTCAGAATTATGGGATATAAACTCACAATATTGAGAAAAGTCAGAATTATGGGATATAAACTCACAATATTGAGAAAAGTCAGAATTATGGGATATAAACTCACAATATTGAGAAAAGTCAGAATTATGGGATATAAACTCACAATATTGAGAAAAGTCAGAATTATGAGATATAAACTCACAATATTGAGAAAAGTCAGAATTATGGGATATAAACTCACAATATTGAGAAAAGTCAGAATTATGGGATATAAACTCACAATATTGAGAAAAGTCAGAATTATGAGATATAAACTGACAATATTGAGAAAAGTCAGAATTATGAGATATAAACTCACAATATTGAGAAAAGTCAGAATTATGAGATATAAACTCACAATATTGAGAAAAGTCAGAATTATGAGATATAAACTCACAATATTGAGAAAAGTCAGAATTATGGGATATAAACTCACAATATTGAGAAAAGTCAGAATTATGAGATATAAACTCACAATATTGAGAAAAGTCAGAATTATGGGATATAAACTCACAATATTGAGAAAAGTCAGAATTATGGGATATAAACTCACAATATTGAGAAAAGTCAGAATTATGAGATATAAACTGACAATATTGAGAAAAGTCAGAATTATGAGATATAAACTCGCAATATTGAGAAAAGTCAGAATTATGAGATATAAACTCACAATATTGAGAAAAGTCAGAATTATGGGATATAAACTCACAATATTGAGAAAAGTCAGAATTATGGGATATAAACTCACAATATTGAGAAAAGTCAGAATTATGGGATATAAACTCACAATATTGAGAAAAGTCAGAATTATGAGATATAAACTCGCAATATTGAGAAAAGTCAGAATTATGAGATATAAACTCAATATTGAGAAAAGTCAGAATTATGGGATATAAACTCACAATATTGAGAAAAGTCAGAATTATGAGATATAAACTCAATATTGAGAAAAGTCAGAATTATGAGATATAAACTCACAATATTGAGAAAAGTCAGAATTATGAGATATAAACTCGCAATATTGAGAAAAGTCAGAATTATGGGATATAAACTCACAATATTGAGAAAAGTCAGAATTATGGGATATAAACTCACAATATTGAGAAAAGTCAGAATTATGGGATATAAACTCACAATATTGAGAAAAGTCAGAATTATGAGATATAAACTCAATATTGAGAAAAGTCAGAATTATGAGATATAAACTCACAATATTGAGAAAAGTCAGAATTATGAGATATAAACTCACAATATTGAGAAAAGTCAGAATTATGAGATATAAACTCACAATATTGAGAAAAGTCAGAATTATGAGATATAAACTCACAATATTGAGAAAAGTCAGAATTATGAGATATAAACTCACAATATTGAGAAAAGTCAGAATTATGAGATATAAACTCACAATATTGAGAAAAGTCAGAATTATGAGATATAAACTCACAATATTGAGAAAAGTCAGAATTATGAGATAGAAACTCACAATATTGAGAAAAGTCAGAATTATGAGATATAAACTCACAATATTGAGAAAAGTCAGAATTATGAGATATAAACTCACAATATTGAGAAAAGTCAGAATTATGAGATAGAAACTCACAATATTGAGAAAAGTCAGAATTATGAGATATAAACTCACAATATTGAGAAAAGTCAGAATTATGAGATATAAACTCACAATATTGAGAAAAGTCAGAATTATGAGATATAAACTGACAATATTGAGAAAAGTCAGAATTATGAGATATAAACTCACAATATTGAGAAAAGTCAGAATTATGAGATATAAACTCACAATATTGAGAAAAGTCAGAATTATGAGATATAAACTCACACTAAATTCACAATTGCAATAAAAAAAGTCAGTATTGCAAGTTTATATCTCCCAATTCTGACTTTATAACTTGCAATTCTGAGAAAAAGAAGTCAGAATTGTGAAACACAAACTCAAAATTGTGAGGGAAAAAAACAAATTGTGAGAAAAAGTTGTGATGTGATTGATAGATGATGAACACCTGGTTAAAATTGCTTATTTCTCCAGATTTAAACATTTTTGGAAGTACACAAGCCCACAAAATTTGGTAACACTTTATTTTATATTACTGTTGTAATAACTAGAAATGATGCATAATTACATGCCATTAACCCTCAACCAATAGTAAGTCCATATAATTACACAGAAACACTGACATCTGAAAATAAAGTGCAACCCAAAATATTTCACATATTTGAATCCAAAAATCTTACATATTGTGCCTTTAACAAACTCTTATTGTAAACGGTCGCCAACTAGTTTTTGTTTATCTTTCACACGTTTCTTCTTCAGTCCCACTTTTAAATGAATCGTTTTGGATTCAACGTGATTATTGTGTTCTTACATCGTACTTAAAACTTACCCGTATGTTATTACAGCTGTAATTAATTTCTAATTACGTGCACCTTTAATAACTTCACCCATATGTACCTCAATAGAAGCACAACAATTACTGAATCCGTGAATCGTTCTGAACGAGTCGAGATCTGCGTTCTGAACGATTCAGCGGCTGATCCTGGCAGCGGATGTCCTTGTGTTTCAAGGTTAAGAATCCATTCTGAAGCGAAACGAATTAGAACAAGCGCCGGCCGAGCGGACCGGGTCTGCAGTCTCACCTACGGCTCTCGCCGCTCAATGTCACGTCAGACGTCTGCATCGTTTACAATCCTCTTCTTTTCTGCATGGATACAAATGTACATGACTTTCAGGACGAATATGAAATTACCGACAGGGAAGAAACTAGAAATATCAGTAATTTGATTGGACGAGCAGATGACGCCGAGTTCATGTCAGACGTGAATCTCTCCACACATTCGTCCTTGGTAATGTCAATAAGACGAGCCGAACAAAAGTCCAAAAAAAAAAAAAAAAGAAGAGAAAAATAATTTATTTTCCGGCTCAAAGGAAGGATTGCAGTGGAAGGGTCATTCTCAGGAAACCGTGAGCAGATGCTTGTGTCATTTAAGAAATATATAACCAACAACTGGAGGGGATGGATTAAGAACCAGATCACATTTATTAAAGGGGACAAATCATGAAAATATGACGTTGTTTGAATGCTGTAATCGTGTGCATCTACGAAGCATGTGAGAAACAGTGGGGGAAGGGGATCTTACGATAATATCACCGCCACTTCGCAAACGAAAAAAGATGAGCGAGTGACGAGTTGATCAACTCCATCAGTTTATCCACGAACCGTTCAGAAACGTCTTCCTGAGTCTCTCCATCCGTTTGAACACTTTCCTCATTTTGTCTGCGTGAGATTCTCCAGCTTTGTTGTTGTTGAGCCGTTAAAGCTCCGCCCTCTTCTGGAGCAGCAGCTCATTTGCATTTAAAGGGACACGCACACAATAAATGACGAGCTCTAATAAATGATCCGTGGCGGATTTTGAGCTGAAACTTCACATTCTGGACACACCAGAGACTTTTTTTTCCCCCCCACTGAGATTTTTGTGCATGAAAGGATTGCACAAAGGATGCATGTTGCTGTTTGAAACGCTTCTCAAACAAGAACAAATGAAGGCGGGGCTTGATTTGCGTTGATTGGATGGTGGTGGTTTGCTATTGGTGGATCTCGTGTGAGTGACAGGTTGCCCCGCCCTCATCATAATGATAAATCATGTAGAATAAACTCTAATATTCCAATGAAATATGCTGTTGCTAACAATGCATGACTCTAATATGAATAAAAGCAGAGGTTTTCTTTACTTTGAACTAGTTTTGCACTGATTTCAAGCATTAACGTTCATGGACGGCACAGAAGATCCGAGTACGGGTCAGACTCGGCTCAGTGTGATTTGCAGTAAGAGCGTCTGTCCCGAGAGCACCACTGGACGCTCCTCTGCCGTCCAGCACATCATCCCTGTCCGTCTCCCACAGGAAACACACGGAGCAGTTATTAATGGAACTGGAGGATACAGTAACTTACAGTAACAGATAACTTCAATGCATTCACTGATGTCAAACGCACCAAACATAAAACAGAAATTCTGTCTTCGCTCTGAAGGGACATTCTGACAGTGAGAAACAGAGCGTTTAATAATCAATGTTTGATGGAGAAAATCAAGTGTGCCTTAGAAATGACAGTGTTTATGATTTTCCTCGATGTCATATTACCAGTGAAAATGCTTCAGTAAAAAGTTGTTGTTTAACTTCAGCTTTAGTTCGAAATATCCAGACAGGCCGAGAGAGAACGCCGAAATGACCCACAGCTGACACGTGAACCAGTAACCATGGTGACCAGCGAGACGGACGAGTGGCGGGAAACAGAGCAGAGGAACATGTGACTGATACAAACCAATCAAACCGAAACGTGACATGATCTTACATTTCGTCATTTTACTGTAAAATACAGTTAAATGTATTACCGTTTGAAGTAGAAAAGAAGAAATCATGTTGAAATGCAGCATGGCACTTCACATTTCATGCTGTGATTTTTATAATTATGTTTCTGTAAAAATAACAGGATTTTTTGACATAATTGTGAGGATCTCGTAATTTCAATTTTTTTATGTCATAATTCTGACTTGACCATAATTATGATTTTTGAATGTCATAATTATAATATCTCATTCATTTTCAATTTCAATCATTTCAAATCATTGTCATGATTTACACCAAAGGATGATTTTGGCATCAAATAATTTGACTTTTCGTAATAATTATGACTTAATTTCAACCTTGTTATAATTGACTTTTTATTCAATAGTTTTGACTTTTTTATCATCATTTAAACATTTTCTTCAGATCTCATCATTTTGGCATAATTGTGAGGATCTCGTAATTTAAATTTTCTATGTCATAATTATGACTTGACCATAATTATGATTTTTGAATGTCATAATTATCTCATATTTTCAACTTTTTATCTCAGAATTTCAACTTTGTGACTTTGTCATAACTATGAGTATCTCGTCATTTTAATTTGCAATAATTATGATTATTTATCTCATAATTTCATCTTTTTGACATAATTGTTACTTTTTGTATTTCAATTTGTTGTCATAATTATGATTTACTAAAGCTTGAATAGGTCTAAAGCAAAAACTGCAACTACAAGTTGTATTTTAATCGCCTAATATGCCTTTTTTTTTTTTTTACAACCAAAATAAAGCGTTCTGGAAATGTTTTGAATAACTGGAAGATTTAGGTTTAAAATAATGTAATCTGTACATTTAAATCAAGTGTCGTTAACATTATGTTTGGAAAAATACATACAATCATTATAATATTTCATATTTATTTATAACAGACATGTTTGTGTAATAGTATTGGGCATTTATGCAGCATGCATTTATTTATTTTGTGTATATAATTACATGTATGTATTATTGACGTTCATATTGTAATAAAGCAAGTATTGCTAATATGATTCAAAGTGCAGTGGTGAAGCGGAGTCTCAGTTTACTGTCCAAATGAAAGTCCAGATCCAAGAGCTTCTGTCACTGCCGTCCAATAATGCAGTGACCTCCAAACACACGGAGACGAGGAGCGTCTGCCAGCTCACCTCTCCTCCGTTCTCTCCGGCTCCAGACCTCGCGCTCCCGCCGTCAGACCAGGGGACAGGAAATAAGAATGATGACTTTTTCATTCTGATTTTGTGTGGAATTTCTGACTTTCTACGTATTTAGTTTTTGATCTTCTTTGTGACATGATTATCTCATTATTTTGACTGTCACAATTATGGATTTTTGTCTTAAATTTCAACTTTTGTTATAATTGAGTTATATTTGACCTTCTCATAATTCACTTTTTAATTTCATAATTTCGACTTGTGTGTCACACTTTCGACATTTTATCTCAAGTATCTCATGATTTACCAAAGCATGATTTGTTTCTTATGTTGTAGAAATGGGCTTCAAATAATTTTGACTTTGTAATAATTATGACTTTGTATCGCATAAAATCAACCTTGTTTTGACTTTTTATCATAATTTAAACTTTTTCTTCTGAGCGCAAAATTTTGACATAATTGTAACTTTTTGTCATAATTATGAGTATCTCATAATTTTGACTTTTTATTTGACTTTTTGACATAATTGTGTCTTTATTATCTGTCAAGATTATGAGTATCTCGTATTTTGAACTTTTTCTGTCATTAATTATGACTTGATTTCATAATTTCGACATTTTGTCATAATTGATTTGATTTCATAATTTCAACTTTTTATCTCATAATTGTGATCTTTTGACAGTATCTGTCATAACTGAGTATCTCATAATTTCAACTTTTTGTCATTTTATATGAGTATTTTATCGACTATTTTTTTTTTATCTCATAATTTCATTTCATAATTCGAATTTTTTTTTTTTGTCATAATTATGAGTATCTTCAATTTTTCGACTTTATCTCATAATTTTTCGACTTGATTCATATTTTCGACTTTTTGTCATAATTATGACTTGATTTCATAATTTCGACTTTTTGTCATAATTATGATTTGATTTCATAATTTCAACTTTTTATCTCACAATTTTGATCTTTTGACAGTGTCTGTCATAACTGAGTATCTCATAATTTCAACTTTTTGTCATAATTATGAGTATCTCATAATTTCGACTTTTTATCTCATAATTTCGACTTGATTTCATAATTTCGACTTTTTGTCATAATTTCAACTTTATGACATAATTGTGTCTTTATTATCTGTCATGACTATGAGTATGTCGTACTTTGAACTTTTTCTGTCATTAATTATGACTTGATTTCATAATTTCGACTTTTTGACATAATTATGAGTATCTCATAATTTTGACTTTTCGTCATAATTTCGACTTGATTTCATAATTTCGACTTTTTGTCATAATTTCAACTTTTTGACATAATTGTGTCTTTATTATCTGTCAAGACTGAGTATGTCGTACTTTGAACTTTTTCTGTCATTAATTATGACTTGATTTCATAATTTCGACATTTTGTCATAATTGATTTGATTTCATAATTTCAACTTTTTATCTCACAATTTTGATCTTTTGACAGTGTCTGTCATAACTGAGTATCTCATAATTTTGACTTTTCGTCATAATTTCGACTTGATTTTATAATTTTGACTTTTTGTCATAATTTCAACTTTATGACATAATTGTGTCATTATTATCTGTCATGATTATGAGCATCTCGTAATTTGAACTTTTTCAGTAATAAATTATGACTTGATTTCATAATTTCGACTTTTTGACATAATTATGAGTATCTCATAATTTTGACTTTTCGTCATAATTTCGACTCGATTTCATAATTTCGACTTTATGACATAATAATGATTTTTTTTTTTAATTTAATTTTTTTTAGTCATACCGATTTACCAACGCATGACTTTTACTTCCGTTCATGAACTCAATTTGCAGATTCAGTGTCATGAGATCGTGCGGTTCTGATCCAATAAAAATCAATCAATAAAACGGCGTGTTTTTTTGGCCACTTTTTTTTTCACTCCGGTTCTGGAGTCTCTCAGACAGAAGGATGTGAGTGATCAGTTCATTCTCCATCCATTGGTGCGTTTTGAAGGATAGACAGCGGAGTAAAGGAGAGCGGCAGACGCAGCCGTGGAGGTGGACGTTACCTCGCTGCTTTTCGGAGGTGAGTCCGGCCAGCTGGCGATGGAAGCGTTTGGATTTCGAGGAACACAGAGAGACCCCGGCAGACGCACCACAAGGGTCCGGGACCCTCTCAGCACGCCTCCGTAGGGCTGCCCGATCCCCCGCCGGCTCTGGACAGATGGAGCGGCCGACCCCGGAAGCCGGGAAGGAGGAGAGGGTTGACACACAGGAAGGAGAACGGCAGTGGCCGCAGATGCCAAAGGAAGCTGGAGCGTCGGAGTCGAGCTGAACTGCAGCAGGTGTGTGATCAACCTCACGCTTCACGCTCAGATCCCGGAAAAAAACCAGCGCCGGACGCCGGGTCAAACATGTGAGACTAAATGCGTTTTATCATACAGCATCATAAAACATCCAGCAGTCTGACAGACTCCATGTGAAAGAGAGGACGCTGACACGAACTATCAACTAATGCTTTTGATTTAAAAACATTGAAATTAACGTTAATCATGAATAATTAGTATTTCAAAGCATGGAGATGTTATGATGGCATAAACATTTGTAATTCATGTTTTATCTCTATGTGACGTTTGCGTCGATGGTGCATTGAACTTGCTTTGATGCGAGTTACTCTATATAAACTTTAGTAATTTCGACAAACTTGCATCCACTAACAAAAAAACAAAAAAAACTTGATTTGAGTTGATGGAACTAACGAAAGCACAGAGCAACAAGTTGAGCCTACTCCAAAAAAACTCAATGAAATCCTGAAGCTGGTTGAACTTTCTCAACTTTCTCAAGCTGATGTTTGCAGTGTATTTGTCCCTCTTTACATTGCCAGGTTCAGGAAATCAAAAGCTTTTATTTATAAGTCAATATGGGAAAGCGTTCACAATCTTGAGGTAACGAAGCAGGAAAAACGCGTGAACGTTCCATTTTATCATTATTATTATTATTCAAACATTATGGGAACGTTACTTTTAAATGTTCTCTGAACGCTCTGAAACAAGTAGTAGGGGGGCAGTGGGGTAAGATGAGCCATGTTTTCTTTACATGTGTGGTCCTCAAGATAAGGGAAAATGAAGCAGAAGTACGATGAAAGTATTTCAGCACATTTCCTATGATTTTAAATGATCAGAATGCAACTATGAAAAATGCGGCTATTAATTATTAAAAAAAAAATTTCCAGTGGCTCAATTTACCCCAGATTAGGGTAAATTGCACCATCTGGGTGTAAACTGACCATCTAACTGAATCTGAATCCTCAAACCGAATCGAATAATCAAATATCCTTTTACGAATAGTCATATTTCTTTTCTTAAAACTACATAAAACCAATCAAATGGAGATTAAATTTCAATATCTTTATTCGTTTGCATTTCTTGGCATAGGAGTTTTTCTGCGCTGTCGACCATGATAGGACTTTACAGGAGGAACGATATCTATGATTAATCATCTTCTGGTTCGTATTAGCTTGCTTACCAATTGACCCTTCGCAAACAGTTTGATTGACAGGCGATCTGACCAATCACAATCCCGAATCCGTCATTTTGTCCGTCAGGGGAGTGAGTAGATGAACGTCGGTGAACTTGAATCACGTCTTGAAACAACATTCCTTCTGATGTTCATTCATGTTTATTTGATGCTATAAATGAACTAGAGATGATCGACACATTAAACACACACTAGACGCTATTTACTCACTCAACTGCTTTAAAAAAGCTCGCCTTCCACTCCTCCCATGTGCTTCCGGTTCCAAAAATACATGACAATAAAAGTGTAGACTTAATCGCAAAAGATACAGGGGGTGGCTCATCTTACCCCACTCCGCCCCTAACATTTAAAAAAACGTTTCAGATCCATGCGTGATGTCAATAAGGCCACATTCACACAGCAGCAGAATACGGTCGTCAGTATTTGAGTGTTTAATGTAACGTTCACACAGGTCACTTATTTACTTATTTATCTTTCAATCGCAGCGTGAACGGACCCGGACTTAACAGCTCGACGTAGTTCACGTCTGCCGTGTGGTTTGGCTAACTTACAGTGACATGAGCTGTGTGTCGTCCGAAGGTTTTAGACCCAATCATTACTTTGACAGAACCTTGCCGGAATGTTCTGTTGGCGGGGTATAACGGTGCATCCCACATTTGTTTCTTGCAGTAAGTGTTTCACATCAGCCTCTCATCTGATATGACTTGTAGATGATGGCGCTACGATCTCTCAGCTTTTTGCGTTCGCATCAAGCACACGGCCCTGACCTCCACACGCTCTCGGATGCAAATGCCGTCTCCTATCCATCCCGCTTTATTGCCAGCGGCGGCGGGACAGACGGTCCGTCCCGAGCGCTCGGTCGCGGCCCACCGACTTCAGTGATGGAGAGGGTTTATGGGAGGGCAGCGCGGTGCAGACCACCTTGACCCGTCCCTCCGCGGACCCCAGATCCCGACACCCTGATCACCTCAGCTCTTGAGTTATTATCATAATTTCTCACGGCTCCATGTTTTACAGAATGTTTTGTGTTTTATTGCCTGAGAATCAGAGGCAGGAGCGGCGGAGAGCGCCGGCGTGATAAGAAAAGCAGTCATGTGAAAAATGAAAGGGGCCACATGTCCGGCAGAGAGAGGAGTGAGGGTCAAATAATAAAATACATGACAAATGCAGCGACAGTATTTCATGTTCAATGTGAAACGCGCACACACACACACACACACACACACACGCCGCAAATTCACATACACTACGGGTGGAAAGTTTGGAATCATTACGGTTTAGTTTTGAAAAAAGTCTTCATATTTTTGTGGAAACCGCGATACACTATTTAAAAGTATGGAGTAAAAAAAAAAAGAATGAAAAAAAAAAATAAAAATAAAGAAAAGAAATTGATATTTATTAAAGGATTAGTTCACTTCAGAATTCAAATGTTCTGATAATTCACTCTCCTCCATGTCATCCAAAATTTTCATGTCTTTCTTTCTTCAGTGGAAAAGAAATGAATCATTCCAGGATTGTTCTCCATATAGTGGACTTCAATGGGGTTCAACAGGTTCAAATGTCAGTTTCAGTGCAGCTTCAACATGATCCAGACGAGGAATAAGAGTCTGATCTAGAGAAACCGTCGCACATTTTATACAAAATATAAACATTTCATACTTTTTAACCACAAATGCTCGTCTTGCGCTGCTCTGATGTGCCACACATCACGTCATCACGCTGGAAAGGTCATGTGACGTAGGCTGCAAAGCGATGAGCCTAGAGAGTCTTCAAAGTGCTCAGTAATGTTTGATTTATGAGACAGTGTTCAATATGACTGTCATCTTGGCCTTACATTAGCATTATGCAAAAGTTTTCAGTTATTGACGGCGCAGTAAAATTGCTAAATTCATAGTCAGTGTAATTCTTTCCACGAGAATGCGTTTGTTATGGACAGTTAACATGATGAAGTGATATTTGCCTGGTCATGTGAATGATTCCGTGTGAAATAAATCAGCCTTCATCACAAGTGAGTATCATAATCTGTTAAAAAAATTTTTTACCTCGTTAAAAAAAAAATTGAGAAAAAAAAAAGACTTTTTAAAATCTCTCCAACTTTGTTTCACTGACTTGGATGATGTCATCACACAATAACCAATGAGATTTGATGCCTATTCGATTTGCGCTCTGTGGACGTGAGCTGATCGATGTTTTGTTTCAGTTCATCTTACAGAGTGACCGTATCGCTTCAGAAGACTTGAGTGGAATTGAATTACTTTTACACAGACATTATGGCCTTGTTGGATCACATTGATTATTGCAAGTTTGCATTAACATTTAAATGTGGACAAATGTGAATCGAATGTTTAAATGTGAATAGAAATCGAATGGAATCGAGATCTTGTAAATCGGAATGGAATCGAATTGATATCTTGTGAATTGGAATGGAATCGAATCGAGATCTTGAAAATCGGACTGGAATGGAATTGATATCTTGTAAATCGGAATGGAATGGAATTGAGATCTTGTGAATTGGAATGGAATTGAGATCTTGTGAATCGGAATGGAATTGAGATCTTGTGAATCGGAATGGAATCGAATTGAGATCTTGTGAATTGGAATGGAATTGATATCTTGTGAATCGAAATGGAATGGAATTGAGATCTTGTGAACTGGAATGGAATTGAACTGAGATCTTGTGAATTGGAATGGAATGGAATTGATATCTTGTGAATTGGAATGGAATTGAATTGAGATCTTGTGAATCGGAATGGAATTGAATTGAGATCTTGTGAATTGGAATGGAATTGAATTGAGATCTTGTGAATCGGAATGGAATTGAATTGAGATCTTGTGAATTGGAATGGAATTGAATTGAGATCTTGTGAATTGGAATGGAATTGAATTGATATCTTGTGAATTGGAATGGAATTGAGATCTTGTGAATCGGAATGGAATTGAATTTATATCTTGTAAATCGGAATGGAATGAATTGAGATCTTGTGAATTGGAATGGAATTGAATTGAGATCTTGTGAATTGGAATGGAATTGAATTGAGATCTTGTGAATTGGAATGGAATTGAATTGAGATCTTGTGAATTGGAATGGAATTGAATTGAGATCTTGTGAATTGGAATGGAATTGAATTGATATCTTGTGAATCGGAATGGAATTGAATTGATATCTTGTGAATTGGAATGGAATTGAGATCTTGTGAATCGGAATGGAATTGAATTTATATCTTGTAAATCGGAATGGAATGGAATTGAGATCTTGTGAATTGTAATGGAATGGAATTGAGATCTTGTGAAATGGAATGGAATTGAATTGAGATCTTGTGAATCGGAATGGAATTGAATTTATATCTTGTAAATCGGAATGGAATGGAATTGAGATCTTGTGAATTGGAATGGAATAGAGATCTTGTGAATTGGAATGGAATGGAATTGATATCTTGTAAATTGGAATGGAATCGAATTGAGATCTTGTGAACTGGAATGGAATTGAGATCTTGTGAACTGGAATGGAATTGAGATCTTGTGAATTGGAATGGAATGGAATTGAGATCTTGTGAATCAGAATCGACGTCTTGTGAATGGGAATGGAGTTGAATTGAGCTCTGGTGAATCCAAATCAAATCAAGATCTTGTGACTCGGAATCTAATCGAAACGGCACATCTGAATCGATACCCAGCCCTATCCATAACATGCTGCAGCTCATCTGTGATTCAGAACGGCTGTTTTTAGTTCCTCCTCTCCTTTGAGTTCTGAAAGTTACAGTATGTTTCCATGACTATGTCTGTAAAGATCAAAGACGATCCGATTCCTCACGATGAGATTCTACTAGCTAATTCTAGTCAGTCTGCTGTAGATGAAGTCATGTGCTTTCTCCTGTTCTGGGATGTTCTTGTAGGCAAAGGCCAGCGAGGAATCAAACAATACGGCCCCTGATAAGAGGTTGAGACCTGAGGCCCGGCACGTGCTCCGGCAGGTATAAGCGTCTTCTCATAACATCCCGTGACTTCCACGCTTGGTCACGTCTGTCCGCACCCCTCACTCTCCCATATCTCTCAATCTGCACATTTTCTTACACTTTAATTACACGGCCGTATATTGCCCTGCGCCATATGGAGGGGCGATACTGAGAGCAGATAAGATGCAGAAGCTTCTGTCACCACCCAAACATATTAGAGCGGCAGCAGAGACAATTATCTCCATTCTGACCGACAATTAAGCATCCGACTTTACCCAAATACATGGAGACGGAGCTCTGGACCACAGGGCATTTTTAATAAAAATCTACGACTTCCCCCTGGTTTGTTTTACTAGCCATGAGAATGAGGAAAAACACTTTCTTCTGAAAGAGAAGTCATTAATGATGTCTGTTAATGCAGCCTTTACTGTGACTATATTCATAACACTGATATATGAGGCATACAGTGACAGATTACAGTGAGTGTGTGCGTCGTCCTGCAATGTATATTACCATTCAAAAGATTTATATAGTTCCCTCCTTATGAAACTTTTTTTCAACACTGATAACAATCATAAATGTTTCTTGAGGATCAAATCGTCGCATCAGAATGATTCCTGAAGGATCATGTGACACTGAAGACTGGAGTAAATTCAGGAATAAATTACACTGTACTATATATTCACATAGAAATAATATTTCACTATTTTTACTGTATTTTTGATCAAATAAATGCAGCCTTGGTGAGCAGACGAGACTTCAAAAACACTGAAAAAACAGTTATTTGTCAAATTTAGTTCTCGTGCACAACACAATCGCTTCACTTGAAGTAATAAGTAAAAAAAAACGTCATCATTTACTCAGAAATGGACTGAAATTTAAGTTTATCTTCACTGTTAATTTTCTTCTCATGCATGTTTTTGAAAATGTCTGGAACTGAATTGACTGTTTGCGAAGCCCCGCCCCTTTAGTTACTGTTGCTATGTCCGCTCTCATGCCACACATCATGTTCTCACGCAGTGAAGAGCAAAGAGACACTGACAACGTATGAAACAGTTTTGTGATGTTTTAAAGCAGTTGAATGAGTAAATAGCGTCTAGTGTGTGTTTAATGTGTCGATCATCTCTAGTTCATTTATAGCATCAAATAAACATGAATGAACATCAGAAGGAATGTTGTTTCAAGACGTGATTCAACTTCACCAACGTTCATCTACTAACTCCCCTGACCGCTTTGACCCACAAAATGACGGATTATGATTGGTCAGATCGCCTGTCAATCAAACTGTGCGAAGGGTCAATTGCATGATAATTGTGAAAACAATAAGCCTCTTTCACATCAACTCTTTATGAATGCTGTAAAATCTGACATATAAAGTAATGAAGTGTAGTTTATTGAATGCTTAGACAACATTTATTAGAAAATCTTGATATTTGATACATCAAGGTTTTATGGCTCATATAGTCGATATAGTGAGAATATTGAGGGGAAAAAACAGCATAATTTTATTCAGAAGCCCAAACTGAGTAAAATATGCAATTTGATGCAGATGTTGCTATTTATATGGACAAAAAGTGATGAAATTCTGATGATTGGGAGTAAAAATAAACCTTCCTCGAAACATGATGATCATATCTGAGATGATTTTTCTATGAAATGATGTCTGAAGCTGAATTATGACAAACAATATCAAAGTTATTCTCACGTTTACTTGATAAAAATCAGATTTCACAGCAGAAAGACACGTGAGGACGCTTGGACAATTCTACTAAAAGATCTTTGACTCGATAAAAGAGTCGAAACTATCGATCAGACGACAGGAGGACTGAAGGAGATCGTGTGCGACAGCAGAGTTTAGATCATGTTAGTGGCCTTAGAAAGTTTTATCAAACATTTCACACTACAGGGTTAAAATGAGTGCTGGTCTATTATAATGTACAAGAGCAGCTCAGACATTCTGTCCAACATCTTCTTTCACAGGTTTGGGCAGTAAATGATGACAGAATGATCATATTTTGTTGATCTATCTCTTTAATAAGTAAGATGGAGACCGATAAAACGCTGCTTTCAGAGAGAAAGAGAGAGGTGACTTTGAGGAGCTGGACTCAGTCTCATGCCAAGTGTCTCTCTCTCTCTCTCTCTCTCTCTCGCTGTCACCTAATCCTCAGTCCGACGGCTCGGTTCTGGGAGTGCTTGTGCGAGGCGGGTCAGTTACCCGCTATCACAGGGCTTTAATCTGAGCGGCCGCCTCCTAAACTGGCTGTTCGCGCGGTGCCAGCGAGCGGCGGTGGGCGCTGCCATCCCTGAGAGAGACAGCTAGAGGTTGTCTGTACATGGATGGGCACTTCACAGCTCGGCGGGTGGGGGAGGAAGGGGCATCGCGGCAGCTGCTCGGGGCATATGGGCAGAATTCATTAAAAGAGCCCAAAAAAGCTCATGTGAGCAGAGAGACAGAGAAACAAAGTACTGCGAGTGTGTGTGTGTATGTGTGTGTGTGTGTGTGTGTGTTCAAATACATCACAGGTTCTCAAGTCTTGCATCATGCTTTAAAGTTGTATTAGACCTTGAGCCAGTTATTATCATTGATATAATAGCTTAAATTAATTAATTTTAAGTTTTATTTATTATACATTTTTTTGTTAATTGTTTTTTTTTTTTTTTACTTCAACTTAAACCAAAGGAAAATTGGAATTTTATTACTTATCCTCTGAAATGTTTTATTTCACATCATGCTTTTTTTTTTTTTTTTTTTATCATTTAAATGTACTTTTAATTTTACTCAACATAGTACTTTAATTATTAAAGTACTAAGTTTTTAAAATAGTATTTATAAGCTCTTTAAATGGTCAAAAATATGCTTTTTTTGTAGTTTTTTAATAGTTTTAGTTTAGTGAAAAAGCTAAAAAAAAAATTGTAACAAAACGGACTAAATAATTAATTACTGATAATCGTATGACAAATATACATTTTCAAAGAGTGAACATTATTTGATTATACATATAAAATAATATTACTACTTCAGCACACCGATTTATTGATTTCACTGGTGATATAAAATTGAGCTAAATTGTGAATTATAATGTGTTCTATATTTGGCCATCATGTTTCCTAAAATGATCCTTCCTGATTTCATGAATATGAGAGTGTTCACCCTCGTGTCGTTCCTAACCTATATGCATTTCTTTCTTCTGGGGAACCAAACAATACGGACCCCATCGACCTCCACGACACCGAGACATTTCTCAAAATATCTTCCAGTAATAGGCTGCAGATTTAGCTTTAATTTATTTTTATTTCAGTTTTGGTTTACTTATTAGAGGCAACGTTTCACCTTTTTGATTAGATTGCATAAGTTTAAATTTTTGAATTCATCAGCCCCTCTTATTTTACAACCACCAATCAGAGACACTTATCCTCATCTAGTTAATTCATCGATGGACAAAATCTAGCCTCTGCTTCATTTTTTTCTAACTTTCACTCAAAAATGGGTTATGAAATTCATTTAATACCATTTTAGTACTTTTAAAGTCAATGAATTTGAATTTAACAATGAATGATTAAACTATTAATTTTCCATTAAAAATGTTTGCATTGCGTTAATGAAAAACAGTGTATAAGATCTCGTTTTAACCTCTGAGAAGTGGTGCGGATGACTGACACTAGGGGTCATACTTGGGAGCCCCAATCACCTCTGACAATTAAAAAAAAGGCCCATGAAAACTGGCGAGTGGAATTTGCATATGCGCCACTCCCCTGGACATATGGGTATAAAAGGAGACGGCGTGCATTTATGTTTGTGCTGAGGATCCGAGACACTGTACAGTTCGGCACTGTAACGAGGGACACCCCGTCTCATTCCCTCCATTAAGGAATGGAGGTTACAACAGTAACAGAGAAGTTCCCTATCTATCAGTCACTTTGACAGTGTCGACACTAGGGGTCCCACGGGGAAAACGGCACAACACCTGAACCGTTACGTGGTTTTGGCAGTGCAGATGTCAGCAAGCCCTCGCATGCCGATTAACAAACGCACTCGTAACCTACCCAGCATCTCACGTGAGCCATGTAGTCCTATTTACCATTGGAAAAGGTCACTTCAGCTGGTGTTTTCACCTTTTCCCTTTTTCTTTTTTTATTTCACAGCTGTGCAGACCAGAGGACGTGCAGGGGAAGCATCCACATCCTCCTAAGGGAGGATAACACAACGCATGGACTTACCCACTGGAATGTCCCACACATGGAAAGAAGTCTCTTCAGTAGATCCTACCTGAAAAGGGAGGAACTTCTATAAACACAGTGACCTGGCGGCAGAGATGGAGCTCTGGCTAGGGAAAGACAGGTGTTTACTGTCAGGAAAACCGTATCGTGGAGGATACTTCATATCAGAGAATCACTACATATGGGGCACTTAGCTCCAGGGGCATGCATCCCAAGGCTCGGTGTTGAAATCCTTAGTCGAATTCGACTGCCGCAAGGTGCTGCAAAGTAAGATACATCCAGGGTTCGCTGGTCTGGGGAACTTACGTGGACAAAGTATATACTGCTGCCTGTAACTTACCCGTTTATATCCAATAGCACACAGGATGAAACTAGCTCAACTCAGAGAATATAAAATTTTGTGAAGGTATGGGGTGTACAGATGTCTGTTAGAGAAGCACCATTTTCTAGAGCCCAGGAGGAAGCCATAATTTTTGTGGAGTGTGCAGACACTCCTAAAAGTCACAGCATGCCTTGGGCCTGGTATGCAAAGGCAATGGCATCCACAAACCAGTGGGCCAGCCTGCCCTTTCTGCTGTCCCCTAAAACAGACAAAGAGCTGCTCAGAGCTTCTGAAGTTCTATGTGTGGTTCAAGTAAACATGCAGGGTACGTAGTGGACACAGCAGCAACAAAGCTGGGTCTGCCTCATCCCCAGGCAGTGCTTGCACATTCACCACTTGGTTCAGTCAGCCTTCCAACCTCTTTTGCAGGAAGGAGAGCACTGACCCGACTCTTCTGGTTGGGAAGAACACCAGTTCGCGAACAGACTCCACTTTAAAGCATTCTGCCATCTCATAGAGGGGGCTCTGGCTTGAGGGATAGTGTGTATCACTGTTGGTGATAGACGACTAACGTCTACAAAGTTCGGTCCAGAGACCACATGTGGAGTTTCCAGAGGTCTGGGCGCAGGTGTCAAATTGAGGCCGATCTTCACAAGGTAGGGGCTGTCGTAAGGAGCATTTCAGGTGGGCCAGTACGACGCAACCTCTCCCTAACTTTGCACTATGTCTGTGCAATCAGGCTCACTGGGGGAAACGCATATCCCCAAGGGCTACGAGCCAGCACGTCTGCACGTCACAGAGGCAATGGAAGCATTCCTAAAAAGTAGACAGGTCTACCTACACTTCGCAGAATTGACACCAAATCATCTGGACTGCCTGAGGATGGAGGCCTGAGCACTCGTACGTTACTCATTGTGAAAGCAGAAGGGGTGTGGGGCCTGAAGGTGGCAGAGCAATCGCATTGAGGTAGGATGTGTTTAATGGTCTCCGTCTGCTGGGCAGTGTCACTGAAGAGGCCACCCTGTGAGATTGGGGCATCAAGAAAACGAATCATCTCAGCAAGGTTCAAACAGAGATGCCGCTCCTGGACCACCATAGAGAACATTGCCTAGCCAAGAACCCACACCTTGACCTCCACCGCTTGTAGAGCGCAGTTGGCCATTGAACGTAGTTTCTGCATGAATACTGGCTCAGGACTACCCTCATGCAGATCTTTAAGTGCCTTGGCCTGATGGACCTGCAGGATGGCCAAGGCAGAAGCAGCCAGTCCAGCGGCACTGTAAGCCTATGCCGTTAGAGAGAGAGTAAACTTACAGACCTTGGACAAGAGCCTAGGACAATTCTGGTAGGCAGGTGGCTGCATTTTGTGGGCATAAATGAACAGCAATCGCAGGGTCCACCTGAGGAACCTCCATATACCCCCTGGCTGCCGCACCGTTGAGGGTAGAGAGAATGGAAGAGCCTATAAAGTGGGACCGGGGGGTAGTGGTGCATGCAAATTCCATTCGCAAATTTTTATTTGCCATCCATCCATCCATCTTCTACCGCTTATCCGGGGCCGGGTCGCGGGGGCAGCAGTCTAAGCAGAGATGCCCAGACTTCCCTCTCCCCAGACACTTCCTCCAGCTCTTCCAGGGAGGACACAGAGGCGTTCCCAGGCCAGCAAAGAGACATAGTCTCTCCAGCATGTCCTAGGTCTTCCCCGGGGCCTTTTCCCAGTGGGACATGCCCGGAACATCTCCCTAGTGAGGCGTCCAGGAGGCATCTGAGACAAATGCCAGAGCCACCTTAGCCGACTCCTCTCGATGTAAAGGAGCAATGGCTCTACTTTGAGCTCCTCCCGAGTGACTGAGCTCCTCACCCTATCTCACCCTGCCACCCTGCAGAGAAAGCTCATTTCAGCTGCATGTATCCAGGATCTAATTCTTTCAGTCATGACCCAAAGCTCATGACCATAGGTGAGAGCAGGAACGTAGATTGACCGGTAAATCGAGAGCTTCGCCTTGCAGCTCAGCTCCTTCTTCTCCACGACAGACCGGTACATCGCCCGCATCACTGCAGAAGCTGCACAGATCCGTCTGTCAACCTCACGCTCCTTCCTTCCCTCACTCGTGAACAAGACCCCAAGATACTTGAACTCCTCCACTTCAGGCAGGAGCTCTCCACCAACCTGAAGAGGACAAGCCACCCTTTTCCAACTGAGAACCATGGTCTCAGACTTGAAGGTGCTGAATCTTTATTGGCCTTTTCTCAAAATATTAGAGGGCAGGCCTGTTGCAATAACTAAATGACCGTGTGATCTAACCGCGTTTGTTTCATTATTGAACTCTTTTATACGGCACAAGGGGCAGTCATACATAGACTAAAAAAACAGACAAGAATCAATTAAGTTTTCATGCGATATATTCAAAATCATTCGAAGCCATTCCTAGCTAAATTTGAGGGACAGAAGAATATTTACATTGTTAAATTAAAGTTCACCATCTTCTTTCCACTGCAGCCGTCATTCAAGCAGTGTGCCGCGTTCGGATACGACAGAACATGGTAAAACTTTCTATTTATGATATATTACCATTATAATTTTTGATCTGTAGATAACGGGCTGTGGACTTGCATAAAATGACTTCATCTTTCTGGAGTGTACTGCGGTTTCTTGACGATGTCGTACTCACTGAATTGGCATCAAACGGAAAAATAACTGGAATGTAAATCTGTGACGTGAAGAAACAAATAATCAAACTGTTGGACAGATATACACTAGGATTCATGCGCTTGACATTTCCTCTCTTTGTGTAACTTTTAAAAGTGCACTTGTGCAGCGCTACGCACTCTTATGTTGCTTTAAGCACATCATTCTGCACTCGGGATCAGTGGTTTGTTCTGCTCTGTTTTGAAGCGTTTCATATTATCATGGTTTTGCGCACTGAATGCTAAAAGCATATCTTGTTCTGATATATTATATCTTGTTGCCCCATTAAAAAGCTGCCAATATATTTAAAATATTAATTTTATATTATTTGCATGTGTATATGTAATTCTTTATATTAATATACATATAGAAATATAAATACATAAATGTATTTTGTAAGAATACAAATAGTAATGTTTTTATTAACACAGATTATTACATTAGATTTGATCAAATTACTCTGCAACAAAGATTTTTTTCAATTACTTTATTATAATTGAATTATAAATTATAAGTTTAATATTTTCTTAGTCATGGCTTATGATTATATGTTTATTAATTTGTTGTTTTCTCTAAAATGAAGTAGTGTGTATTCAGTGGATTCTGTTCAACAAACAAAAAAGAGTGACCATTATTTCATACTATTTATGAATGATGCATTTAATGGCCTTTTCTGTGATTCTGTGACACACAAAAAAAGCATAACAAAGGCCTAAAATAAACAATTAATCGCCATAATGGTCAAAGCCCTAAAACTAGCAATTAATCTACATAAACGCAATTATTTTTTAATTTCATAATCGTGCCAGCCCTAGTGACTGGGGCTTTCAAGTATGACCCCGAGCGTCAATCATCGACACCGAAGTGTCGAAGTGACTGACAGATACGAAAACCAGTGTTACTTCCGCATTATTTATTTAATATAGTATTTTCAATTAGGTTTTATTTTGATATTTTCATTTTAGTTTAAGTTTTAGAGAAATGTTATTTGTTTTATTTAAATATGCAATTCATTCATTTTTATTTCAGTTTCAGTCATTTGAGTCCTTCAACTTACTTTAGTTAGTTTCCAAAGCAACATTTCAAATCTAATTGTTATATTCTATTTCAGCTCTCTTTTAAAATGTCAAAAGCAATTGTTAGTGTCATTGAGAACGGCATGTTTCCCGCAGTGTGGTTATTGTCAAAACAAATACATAATATGCAAGATATATACTGAAACAAGGCTAAAACATGACCGTTAAAAGATTTTACAGACAACAGGTAAATAATGAATGACTGTTTATGGATAATTTCATTAGAAATGTACATTTTTCAAAGAGTGAAATTTGATATTCTGACCTAAATGAAACATGCTGTCATGTTAACCGACAAACAAGGCATGATAAAAGCACAGGAATTAAGCTCACCGTGTTTGAAATGGCTGAGAACCGGATGTTTCGTTCACGGTCGATGCTCCGGTCAATAATGATAAGGCCGGCTTGCTCGGATGAGCAAAGTTCATTTTAACTCAATCAACTGGATTTCAGTTTACCTACTCATTAACCTTGGATTTACGCTTTTTCCAGATACTACAAACGGTGACAAATGTCTCCAGATTGATCCAGTTAAGAAAAGCAATGTTTCTAGGTTTGCAAGGTTAACGTTAATGAGAAACACAGACAGCGTAAAGTCAAAGGCAATGACAAAGACATTGTCAAGAATCATTCAATATGAACAATATCTGAACACATGAAGTGTAAATGTAACCCTACAGGTCCCTCCTTAGGCCACGGGAAGTGGTGACTGCTCTTCTCGCTCTCCTTGATCCCATTCCGTCTGGAGTTCAGAGGAGACTTCAGTGAACAGATGATCCCAATCCCAACCAACATCCTCCTGAAAACCATGAAAACCCATCACAGGAACTTCATTAAGAGAACGAGGCTGAGAAGCGGGAGAAGTACGGTGGCTTTAAAGGGCCAATCCACCTAAAAAGTCATCATTTACTCTTAAATGATCAAGAAAGTCGAGTTTCTCAGAAAAATGTGGTCTCTATGTGAATATATAGTACAGTGTCATTTATTCCTGAATTTTCATCTTCAGTGTCACATGATCCTTCAGAAATCATTCTGATTTGCTGCTCAAGAAACACTGATGATTACTATCAGTGTTGAAAACAGTTGCGCCGCTTCATATTTCTGTGACACACTCTCATACAAAAGTTTGAGGTAGAATGCATGAAATTGATCAAAAGTGACAGTAAAAGCATTACAAAAGATTCCGTTTCAAATAAACGCTGTTCTTTTCATTAAAGAATTCACAAAAACAAAACGTTTCATGATTTTCATACGAATATGAAGCAGCAAAAACAGTTTTCATCATTGATAATACCATTATAAATATAATAATTTATAATAATTGAGCATCAAATCATCACATCAGAATGATTTCTGAAGGATCATGTGACACTGAAGACTGGAGTAATGATGCTGAAAAATAAAAAAATTAAAATAAAAATAAAAAATAAATTACACTGAACTATATATTCACATAGAAAACAGATTATTTACACTGGAATAATATTTCACTATTTTTACTGTATTTTTGATCAAATAAATGCAGCCTTGGTGAGAAGAGACTGTCAAAAACATATTAAAAAAAAAACATTTAAATTTATTTTTTTTTAAATTAAAAAAAAACATTTTGACATTTAAAAAACATTTAAAAAAACATAACATAACATTTAAATTTTTTTTTTTTTTTTTAAATCATGATTGCAAACGTTTGGCCGCCAGCTAGAGTTTAAAAGAGTGAAGGTTCTTCAAAATATCTCATTCTGTGTTCCACAGAAGAAAGCCGTGCGAGTTTGGAAAGACATGAGGGCGAGTAAATGATGACATTTCTGGGTGGGCTATCGCTGTAAAACGCTGTGGAAAGCATGAGATGAAGAACGCAGGTCCTGATTTTATAAATCTATTGGTCTGACCCTCTTACACGCCCTAGAAAGAGCCTGACAGACACTATATTTCCTCCAGCGCTCACCTCTCTCACCTCCTGCTCCGGGGCTAAAACCTTCGTGAGCAACTTCAGGTCAATCTCTCCATCCTGTGAAACATTCAATACAGATAAAAGCTATGCAATGAAATGCATGTGACCACATATTCACCGCAAAATACAAACACTGTTGCTCTAAAACTAAGCAGTAACTTTACACCACCTTACAAGATCCTCAATTTGCACTAGTCAGCAGACTGTGTTGTTGTTGTTTGGGAATGATGGGAAGAGCGAGTGTCTCACCAGGGTCTGAAACGCAGAGTACTTCATGAGGTCGTTGTCCAGGTCTCTGTAGGTCATAACTCTGTTCACCTGGATACTGAAGACAAGAGGACTCTAAACACCATCATTCAAACTAACTTACATATTTATCTGCTGTTGCTTATTATGGTCAAAAAAGAGAACAAATGGGTCAAATATATATATTGAGTGTTTCACTCCTGAAACGCCTACATCTTGAGTTTTCTTCACAATTTTCCTCATTTAAATAATTCATGCGCAGAATAAAGGGGCGGGGCCTGGTTGAGTGAGTCAGTAGTGTGTTGAAACTGGCGGTTATGGTAAGGGGCGGGACATTTCCCAAACACCAATCGCAACACACCGTTCCAGCTGAAGGAGGAGGAGCTTCATAGACACAGGACGTAAACAGAGCGTTACTGACAGACTGGGAAGAGAGGGGCTGAACAATGAGGAAAATAATCAATCTAGTAGAGCCAAAAACAACATCAAGACTTTGAGAAAGGGCAGAATATGACCTCTTTAACAAAGATTCTTAGCAAGGTCAATAACAATAGTGGAAAACAATAGTTTTTTTTTTGGATACCTGGGTGGAGCAGCGATCTGCATGGTGAGGTCTTCCTCTTGAACCTCCTCCAGGTCTGGAATCACTGGGATGTCTAGAAAAAGCAGGTGAAATGCATTTTCCATTGAACTCTTCAAAACGCTTCAAAACGAACATGAAGATGAATCAATGTTTTCTAAAGCCAAAGCAAAAAATAGGTTTAAGAATTTTTTTTTAAATGTTTAAATGTGCTGATGTTTACATCACGCATGAGTCATTAAGATCATCAAATATAAAAATATATTAAAATATTAGTATTTTACTCACACACACGCACCAATTGTTTCGCTTAAATTCAGCTGTCGGTTCACCTTTTAGTGCTGAATCCTGTTCTGTACACACACACTCCGGGAGTGAAACTGCATGCGACAACAAAACTAGCTTGCTAGAAACCAAATAACCTGTGCACTATAATAACTCTATAAACTTGATTGCTTTATGAGCCAAACAAGTAGCCCAAAAACACATAATACGTGGATGTGGCAACACTCCTGCGATCTGTGAAGCTGTGAACGCTTTCGTTGACAGGGGTTTAGTTCAAACTATACATAACCAAGTCTACCGTCTCTGTAATGTAACTTTGGTCAAAAATAGGGAATGCTGTGAGATTTTGCCACGGTGTCAATCATCACAGTTTCGCAAACACGCCGTGTTCCGTTAAAAGACGGAATGATAATTTGGGGATTCACTCCGGTTTTTAACCCTTGTGCATTGTTCAAATTCACGGCATTTTCGTTTAACTGCTTTAAAAATGTATCAGATAAATATTTTTTTCAATTTTTTTTTGCTTAAATCTATTAATCTCAGTCCTGATCAAAACTACTAAATTTAAAAAAAAAAAATCAGGATTTTAACTCTTTAAAACGTTAAAATCTGATGCTGCACAAAAACTAACGACGCATCAAAGCCAATGTTGTTTCTAATCTTTGACACGCTTTTTCCCAAATCAGTGACATCATTTATGAATTTGGCAATTAAAGAGTTAAAATCCTGATTTTTTTTATTTAGTCGTTTTGATCAGGACTGAGGTTGATGAATAGATTTAAGCAAAAAAATATTTATCTGATACATTTTTAAAGCAGTTAAAATCATAACGAAAGGGTCGTGAATTTGCCCACAGAGTGCTGTTGAGTTTTTGAACATTTTCAAAGCATTTTCCCAAAATATGTGTCAAAATAAGATTTGTCACCAAAAATCATTCCATTTGCTGAAACACGGAGAAAGTTATGGCCAAATTAAGACTCAAAAATTCCCCATAGTGGATGAAAACATCCCCACGTTTATTGATTCATCAACTGGAGTCGTGTGGATAACCATCGTGTGGTTTTTGAAGCATCAACTTTGACGGTCTCATCCAATTTCATTATATGAACTCACAGAGATGAATTATGATGAACTGTGTTCATATGAAGAAAGAAAGTCATAAGGATGGCATGAGGATGAGTAAATGAACTTTCACTATCCCTTCTCCACGCTTCTCCATGAACATCTATCTGATGATAAGCTATGATAACTGTAACTATAGTTCTAATTTGGAGAGTCCACACCACTATTATAACAAAAATGACACAGTGCTTTCAGAACGTTTCTTTCCAGCAGATGAATGATGAAAACACTGACATCCGATCAGAATCCACCCGGCTATTTAAAGAGGCAGACGGCAAAAGCGCATCAGACTTATGATAATAAACAGTACGTTGTTGTACTTTGGTGTGGATGCTAATATAACTGACGCTCTTGGCCTTTCCACCAGCAAACGACTGCTATATTATTATTATAATCGAGTTTAATTTACTCGCCAAAGCCAATTTTGCTCATCTTGGATTGAAAGCGACCATGCGATCGAGCTACAAAGTTGTTCTCGAGACGCACGCGGCCATATGCCGCAGCCACTGCTGGGTGTTACTGCGAGTTGCAGCATTTCCCACAATCCCTCCAATCATCACAGATGCTGTCTGTCTCCTCGGCACGGCTCTGTTTATATTGTGTGTGAACTGGCGTTTGATTTCCTCCCTCCTCTCTGCGTTTCTCTCACTCTCGCACTGACATCCTCTTCCACGCTGCCCCCCTGTCACGGCGACCAGGCGGCCATGAATATTCAGTGATCAAGACAGTATCTCTTCCCGCTGTGAGGCGGCGCTCCGGCCAGGGGCTCCCCAGAAACCGACACACACTCGCACTCATCCCGGCGCCGAGCATTTGGGCCCTGTCAGCGGCGGCCACCCTCAGGACCCTTCAGGCCAGAGCGGCGACCTCCGTGTCCATTCGGGCCGGGCCGGGCTCCAGGCGCGCAGGCCTGCCTGCGAGCCCATCTGTGTGGGGTCGGAAGTCACGGCGCGGCCTGGCAGGAGCCGCGGTGCCAAGAGCCACGTGCCCGCTGCCCAGAACAGTGGGAACCCACTTTAATTGGCAAAACTCGACAGGACAGAGCGTGGCATCGCTCCCAAAGAAGGACAAACTTTCACAGCCCTTCTCCTTTTTTTGGACAGACTTTTGCTGGAGCGTGTTCAGGTGTGCCACGAGAGCGCGCGTTTACAAAATCGGCATCAAACGCAGGTTGACGGTGCTCGAAACGGACCGTCGCGTAGCTCTTCTTCATGAAGAAAACAGAACGAAACTCGCCAGCTTAAAGTGGAAAAGTTTGAAACGTGTCCAGTGTTAAATGCTTTAGATGCTTGAATCCAAAACAACGAGAGATTCGTTTGACATTCACTCGACCGACGACGAAATAACACTTTCATGACTTTTCACGAACAAACATTGTGACATTATGTAATGCCTAAAGGATCGAGCGGCTCAGACATTCCGCTTCTTAGAGCACACATAAAATATCCATCAAACATGGTTTTAGTCCTGACATATGAAATATAGCCAAAGCCACACACAAACATTAAAAAAAAGAAAGAAAAAAGTATCATATTTGGTGCTGATATATTTATATATACAAAAAGTGACGATGCTTTTAAAACAATTAGATAGCAGATACTTATATAAAATGCGTATAAATATCAATATCTGCCAATAATGTCTTAGTAAAATGATGTGCTTAGGAACGTTTTAAAACTAGAGAGATTTGACGTCTGCGCAATACAATGATTGAGAGATGAAACAAACACTACAGTAGACTTTAAAGGGTTAAAAGTGATAAAAGTGCACTTTACAGTCAATCGGTGTTAAATTGAAACAACTTTCATTAATAAGGTAATACTGTTCTAACAAATGTGTCTTAAGGTTGAGTGTGTAAGAGACATGAATGATTCCTCAAATCAAGTGTGTTGTTGAAGCTAAATGATCAGACGCACCATTTTCAACGAATGAACAGGAGAAAAAAAGTCCCACATTGAAGGAAGAAGCAGAAGATCACTGAAACAGTATATACTAACATGGCAATATATAGTTATATCAACCTGAAAACATCAAGAACACCTGACAGCTTATTTTAATTGATCTTTGTTATTAAATATAATAATAGGACAAATACCGTATAAGAAAGAAGCAAATGACATTTTTAGACCTATTTAACAGTATAATTCAAGTAAGAAACAAAGTGAATTAAATATGCATGGATTCATATTAAAGCTTCAAAAGTTATTCTGTTTGACTGACAGCAGCAGGTTTACTGTATTCGGCTGCGGTCACGTTAATGCACAGATCCTACTGACACACATCCGTTCACTAAAGACAACCGACCGTGTTAGTATGAATACTCGCCACGACAGGCATTTTGACATGACTGTGTGTGTTTGACCGTTGGAGTGCAATAAGCTGCAAAAGAGAGCTGAATTCGGGATCGTGCGCTGTCTGAGAGGCGGTTTTCTGCGTGCGCGCTTCCGGCGTCAACTGGAAACTTTTTGAGGTGGCCTATTAAATAGAGGTGTAACGACTTTTAAACTGAACTGAAAAAACACGATACATGGCGTACCGAACACTCCCCGCCTCCCGCTGCCCCACCCAGCCCCGGCAATAACCTCTGCGCTTTCTTACTTTCGATAAGAAACAAAGTGTCACCTTTCAAATTCTCTCCATTTTATCATGAAATTCAAACAAAAAAAATCGAGTGAACGCGATCATCTCTTCCTCTGTAACACTAGTTACAGAATAAACATGAATGAAGGCATGTTGAAAGATACAGTACAACTTACTGAAATGTATCACATCTTGTGTAATCGCTCAAGAAAGATGAAACATTGTGTCCCGTAGCATTTACCTCAGGCCAGGGTTGCCCAACTGCTACTCAAAACCAGCCAAAAACTAGGTAAAAATAACACTCCAGGGGCTAAAATACATGTTTTTGGGGGGTTCCCTGGTAAAATTCGCATTCCAGCGGCTAAATATCATGTTATTTGATGTCGTATTTGATGCCTGCAGACGTGAAAAACATGTCGCTCTCATGCCACACATCATGTTCTCACGCAGTGAAGAGCAAAGAGACACTGACAACGAATGAAACAGTTTTGTAATGTTTTAAAGCAGTTGAATGAATCAATAGCGTCTAGTGTGTGTTTAATGTGTCGATCATCTCTAGTTCATTTATAGCATCAAATAAACATGAATGAACATCAGAAGGAATGTTGTTTCAAGACGTGATTTAAGTTCACCAACGTTATGATTGGTCAGATCGCCTGTCAATCAAATTGCATGTTTAAATAAAAGTCATGAAGATGAAAAGTTGTAGTAAAAAAATCATTTTATAATTAGATGTAGAAGTTAATGCTAAAACTGCCGTATGAGTGTTGATTATTAGATCTTAAAATAAACAGCAACTGAATTTAGGCTCTGAACCTTTATTATTATAGTAATGTTCAAGTCATATATCGTCTACAGCATTAGCAGAGATCCATATAATTTAATTTACAGAGAGACACAATTTGTTCAGTAAACTACGGTTTCATAAAAAAGCAATTTTGTTCAGTTTTCTCCCCCAACCGAACCGTCAGATTTGAGTATGGTCACACCCCTACATTTAAAATCTGTGAACAGAACCCAAGTCTCAAGGAGATAAACACGGCCGTTTTAATTCACTCTCAGACTTCCATCCTCGCTTGCGCTTCTGAATCCTGTCACAAAAGCCACGTTCGCTTCATCTCCCCGACCCTCATAACAAGCCCCGTTATCCTACATTGATAACTTCTTCCTTTTCTCTCATTTTTAATTAAAGCTAATTAAAAATGCCAGCCTCGTTTAGTCACTGACAAGATTCATCTGTGTTCCTGATACACAAATAAATGCGGGCGCGTACGAGCGCTGCTTCATATTCATGAGCGCGAGGTGACACTGTCCCCTCATTTCTAAAGCAGCGCGTTCAGCAGATTCGGGCCCCCGCGGACCCGCAGTCAAATTTAATGGTCTTAGAGCAATGACATCAAAAAGCCTCTGTGTCCAGCCTTCGCAAACAGTCCACTGCATTTGAACTTTTCCGCCCCTCCCCGCATCTCGCCGAATAATGCACCATCGACACAATTCAATGTGAGGCGCGGAGAGGAAAAGCTCTCGCTATGCAAACGGCACGATTAAGCGACGTTTTTTTTGTAACGAGGTCGCGATACGACCTGTGACACTGACGTGTACCAGAAACCGCTTTCTGATGCCGATTCTGTCAAAAAAGTCGTGCGTCACGTCTGAGATGATCACATTATTCTCTTATTTATTCATGAGGTCGAGCAACTTTCGTGGGAAAGAGCTCAGGACGTGGAGCGACACGGTTCGGAGATCAGATTTATGACTGATAAGAATGTATTCGTTATGATTTGAATTATGCATAATATGAATATAACACTGATGCAGATGACGACAATAAAATCGCATAAGCATGAGTTTGATGTGTTTAGTATCAGTAAAATACATTTGAATGAAATTGTATCTTTTTTTAGTAATTTTGTTGCATTGTTTAATCATTTTTAATTTTTTTTTTTTTTTTTAAATGTCTGTATAGTTTTTGTTTTTTTTAATTTTAGACCGATATATTAGTCTGGTTAATTTGTTGATATCTGGACACTTTAATCTAACAATTCATTTGCTTAGTTTATTGTTGACACTCAATCAATAAAAAAAAAGCTTATGAATATTGATGTATTTGAATGTAGTTTAATGAATATTCTTATCATATATGAGTGCAGCATACGGCCTGAAGATTGCGCCTTAAGCCTAACGTAAGTGTGTTTGTCGCTGGTGTGTGTCGTGAAATAATGTTTGAGAATGTGTAATAATTTATCGGTCGTAGCAGCTGGAAGCTCACTGAATAAGCTTCTTTATCCAGCACCCTTCTGGAATGTCGTACAATAAATTAGCAGCCATTAGCCTCAGTTCTGTCTGAATTTCATAAGGTAGTTTTCATGGTGGAGTAAATGTGTTTGAAGTGAAGCAGAGCTCCGGGGAATCATCTACTCACCACTTTCATTGTCGGAGCCCTCGGGGGTTTGTGGCCTCAGCCGCCGACTTCAGACATCATGTTAAAACAAAAGAGATCAGGGACAAATACAAAACACACACACACACGTATATATCTATCTATCGGCTAGATCTGGGAGATATAGCTAAACATAAAAAGATACCTCAATATTGACTTGTTTTTCAATCGGAAGATCCATTATTGTAGCCAAATAGACTGAAAAAGTCCAAGTTTGATATTAAATGGTGTTCGAGAAGCTCGTTTGAAAATAATAATTATTATTATTTCGCATTTGGTTTGGTCCTGCAAGTGGCACAGAAATTAAATACTGTACATTTAATGTTTTAGTAACACTTTACCGTGAGTTTTCATTGGTAAACATGAATGAACGATGAACAGTAAACTGTAAAAAAAGTATTGTTGGTTTAACTTAAAATTTTGAGTTATTGTTGGTTTAACTTAAAATTTTGAGTTATTGTTGGTTTAACTTAAAATTTTGAGTTATTGTTGGTTTAACTCAAAATTTTTGAGTTATTGTTGGTTTAACTCAAAATTTTTGAGTTATTGTTGGTTTAACTTAAAAGTTTGAGTTATTGTTGGTTTAACTCAATTTTTGAGTTATTGTTGGTTTAACAAAATTTTGAGTTATTGTTGGTTTAACTTAAAATTTTGAGTTATTGTTGGTTTAACTTAAAATTTTGAGTTATTGTTGGTTTAACTCAAAATTTTTGAGTTATTGTTGGTTTAACTCAAAATTTTTGAGTTATTGTTGGTTTAACTTAAAAGTTTGAGTTATTGTTGGTTTAACTCAATTTTTGAGTTATTGTTGGTTTAACAAAATTTTGAGTTATTGTTGGTTTAACTTAAAATTTTGAGTTATTGTTGGTTTAACTCAAAATTTTTGAGTTATTTTTAGTTTAACTTAAAAGTTTGAGTTATTGTTGGTTTAACTCAAAATTTTTGAGTTATTGTTGGTTTAACTTAAAATTTTGAGTTATTGTTGGTTTAACTTAAAAGTTTGAGTTATTGTTGGTTTAACTCAAAATTTTGAGTTATTGTTGGTTTAACTCAAAATTTTTTAGTTATTTTTAGTTTAACTTAAAAGTTTGAGTTATTGTTGGTTTAACTCAAAATTTTTGAGTTATTGTTGGTTTAACTCAAAATTTTGAGTTATTGTTGGTTTAACTTAAAATTTTGAGTTATTGTTGGTTTAACTTAAAATTTTGAGTTATTGTTGGTTTAACTTAAAATTTTTGAGTTATTTTTAGTTTAACTTAAAAGTTTGAGTTATTGTTGGTTTAACTCAAAATTTTGAGTTATTGTTGGTTTAACTCAAAATTTTGAGTTATTGTTGGTTTAACTTAAAATTTTGAGTTATTGTAGGTTTAACTTAAAATTTTTAGTTATTGTAGGTTTAACTTAAAATTTTGAGTCATTGTTGGTTTAACTTAAAATGTTGAGTTCATCTAAATTAAAAAATTTGAGTTAATGCAATGAAGGCGATCGGTTTAATCGACAGAAACTCTAAATATTAAGTTATCCGAACCACATTAATTCTCTAATTTGATTTAACAAAAGAAAAAATGTTGTGATGCTGATAATTTTTTAATTAAAATTCCATAAGGTTAATCTCAACGTTTACTTATTGGTATTTGTTAACATTATTTAATGCATTGTGAGCCAACATTAAGAAACAATGAACAAATTAACTATAAATACTGTAAAAAATGGTTAGTTAACGAAAATGTTAACAAAAGCAATCTTTAGGAAACGTGCATGTTATTTTATTGTCAGTAAAGTATATATATCGTCCCGTCCTAGTGATCTAGTCCCTAACCACTGGTTATATATGTAAACTCCACCATCACGTCTTTTAATCAGAGCGATGGTTCTCGCATTAGCCAAGGACAATTTCAACATGACTGTAATTTCCTCCTTAAATCAAGAGCGTAAACAAACATTTCCTTTTCTCAAGATTTGGGTTCCTAATCACCGCATGCTAAACTGAATCACGACGGAAGTAAAGTCAGTAAATGTAGTGAACTCACTCCTCCAGCTCTTCAGCAGCCGGCCGTCTTCCAGACCTGCGGAGGACATCACAAATCAAAGCGTGCAACAATCAGCCGTCACAATCACAACTCGTCTAATTCACTCAATCACTGCGAGTGTGTGTATCTGTGTCTGTGCTCTGCGACTGGATCCTCTCGTCTAGAACCCACAGCACAGTTTAAACATGAATAATTAAACACATTCTTATCATTAAAATGATCATTTTCACAGTGTTTTGGAAAATAGACTCTCTTTAGTGCCGGTGCACTATATTTGAAGCACATTTCTAAGGCCTCTAAATGATCTTTTAGTAGAATTGTCCAAGTCTTTCTGCTGTGAAATCTCTGATCAAGTAAACGTGAGAATCACTTTGATATTGTTAGTCATATCTCAACTGGACTGAAGCAGCTTCGCTTTCATCGTTTCATAGAAAAGTCATCTCAAATATGATGAGGAAGGTTTATTTGTTCATCTCTCAATCGTCAATCTATTGCATTATATAGAGATTTGATAATAAAACGGAGTATTTAAATATCATCTTGTTATTGGCAGATATTGATATTTATTATGTAAGTATCTGCTATAAAGATCTCATTCATTTACAAGCATCAGAATGATCGCTTTTTGTCCAAATATCAACCAAATTTTGAGCCTGTTTTTCCTCCATATTCTCTCTATATCAGCCTCATAAAACATGCACTTTTTATATACTTTGTCTAAATGTTCAATAAACTGTTTAATTCAACAGAATTTTTCTTAATGCTCCATAAGTCAGACTTTGCACACGTGATCTGTAACATTTTTTTTATTGTGATTTTATCTTATCTTTATATATTTATATTGTTTCAATTCTTAATTATGTTAGTACTTATAACAATTGACTCACTACCGGCTGTATCTACTCTATACAACTGTGTGTGTGACAAATAGGAATCCTGCTGGTGTTCTGCTGGTGTTTAGCGCCACCTAATGGCTGCTGAGATTGTTCATCATGCCCCACAACATCTGTGTCAAATTGAGCTGGAATAATAAACACTTCACTTGAACATTTAGAGGCATTTCGAGCAAAACAAAGGTCACATAAATACGGCAGCGGTGTTTTCTGTGCTTTGATCGGCTCGTGTGTGTAAAGCGTGAGGCCGCTGCGGATAATCACGGGTGTTAGCGTGCTCACACGCGCCCGTCCTCTCATTACGACCCGTGTAAACACGGTAAAACGGTCTAGAAAAAGTTGTTCGGGATAAAATATATTTTGGGACAATTTGGCTTCAAAGGTTCATCAATAAACTGACAGATCATTTAGTGTCAATTAGGAGTGATAGATCTGCAAATCCCGGGATTTCTGCTGTGGGATTAGCGGGAACAGAGCGCCGGTGATTGAGCACGAGGGGTGACATTGAGATGAAGAAAAAGTCCTTGTCTTCTTCAGAGGGGACGATTACTTTGTTTTAGAAGGAGAATCAATGCGTCGAGAAGCCCTTTAACACCTCCCAGCCGAGAGAATCAAGATAAGTTTGGCAGACGTGCAGAAGTGACGCTTTGACCTTTCCTGAGAGACGTGTAGAGTTTGCTTCATTCTGAGCCAATAGATGTGATCAGAAAAGCATCATTCCAAAAGATGCCATAGAGGAAAGATGTTCGGTGATCAAAAGAACATTTCAATAAACTAAAGAACTTTCTTTATTATGAACAATCTTTATTGCAATGGAAGTTAAAGATTCTTTATCGAACCACTTTAATGTCTACAGTATGAGCATACTGTACACACAGGGCTGGATAAGTTACTTTTAAAATGTATTTCTCTACAGATTACAAAATACATGCTTTAAAAAGTCATTTGTAACGTATTTCGTTACATTACTCAAGTTTAGTCACTTCATCTAAATACTTTAGAATACTTTGGAATACTAATAAGTGTGAAACAAACACAAAAAAGGTCATTGTGAGTTTTTGTCTCTCAATTCTGACTTTTTCACTTAGAATTGTGTGATATAAAGTTGCAATTGTGAGTTATAAAGTCAGAATTATGAGATATAAACTCACAATATTGAGAAAAGTCAGAATTATGAGATATAAACTCACAATATTGAGAAAAGTCAGAATTATGAGATATAAACTCGCAATATTGAGAAAAGTCAGAATTATGAGATATAAACTGAAAATATTGAGAAAAGTCAGAATTATGAGATATAAACTCACAATATTGAGAAAAGTCAGAATTATGAGATATAAACTCACAATATTGAGAAAAGTCAGAATTATGAGATATAAACTCACAATATTGAGAAAAGTCAGAATTATGAGATATAAACTCACAATATTGAGAAAAGTCAGAATTATGAGATATAAACTGACAATATTGAGAAAAGTCAGAATTATGAGATATAAACTGAAAATATTGAGAAAAGTCAGAATTATGAGATATAAACTCACAATATTGAGAAAAGTCAGAATTATGAGATATAAACTCACAATATTGAGAAAAGTCAGAATTATGAGATATAAACTCACAATATTGAGAAAAGTCAGAATTATGAGATATAAACTCACAATATTGAGAAAAGTCAGAATTATGAGATATAAACTCACAATATTGAGAAAAGTCAGAATTATGAGATATAAACTCACAATATTGAGAAAAGTCAGAATTATGAGATATAAACTGAAAATATTGAGAAAAGTCAGAATTATGAGATATAAACTGAAAATATTGAGAAAAGTCAGAATTATGAGATATAAACTGAAAATATTGAGAAAAGTCAGAATTATGAGATATAAACTGAAAATATTGAGAAAAGTCAGAATTATGAGATATAAACTGACAATATTGAGAAAAGTCAGAATTATGAGATATAAACTGAAAATATTGAGAAAAGTCAGAATTATGAGATATAAACTCACAATATTGAGAAAAGTCAGAATTATGAGATATAAACTGACAATATTGAGAAAAGTCAGAATTATGAGATATAAACTGAAAATATTGAGAAAAGTCAGAATTATGAGATATAAACTCACACACTAAATTCACAATTGCAAGAAAAAAAAGTCAGTATTGCAAGTTTATTTCTCCCAATTCTGACTTTATCACTTGCAATTGTGAGTTTAAATCTCGTAATTCTGAGAAAAAGAAGTCAGAATTGTGAAACACAAACTCACAATTGTGAGGAAAAAACAAATAGTGAGAAAAAGTCACAGTGACGAGTGAATTATAAAATGACTCCCAAAACATGAAAACAGTGGAAAACATGAAACTGAACTCGTCTTTTTCAGACGGTCAGAGTCAGAGAATCACCAATCGCTGTTTAAATGACATTAAAACTCAAAGTAATCACTTTGGTAATCTAAAACACTTTTCAGATGGAACTGTAATCTGATTACCACCCATTTAAAATGACACACAGTCACTCACATTTTCTTTTTTAAATACGTCACTAAGTGACTTGTATTTCGTTACTCCCCGACCCTGTGTACACATATGCACATTTTCCATATGCATTTGAGCTACTGAATTTGACGGCTCTATTTACAGCGTGAAGTATGAAACGGAAGTCATTTTTACTCATTACTTGATCATGTTTATATGAAAATGAATTAGAAATGCAAAATAAACTTGCATAAAGTTTTTAAAATGTCTCTTCTGCTCACCAAGGCTGCATTTATTTGATCATAAATACAGTAAAAATTGTGAAATATTATTACAATTTAAGCTGTTTAGCTTCTATGCTAATTTATAGTACAGTGTAATTTATTCCAGTGATCAAAGCTGGATTTTCAGTCTTCAGTGTCACATGATCCTTCAGAAATCATTCTGATTTGCTGCTCAAGAAACATTGATGATTATTATCCGTGTTGAAAACAGTTGTGCTGCTTCATATTTCTGTGGAAACCATCATATATTTTATTTTTCAGGATTCTTTGATGAATGAAAAGTTAAAAAAAACAGCATTTATTTGAAATATAAATATCATTTTTGTTAGATTTAAAGCATCCTTGCTAAATAAAACGATTAATTTCCTTCAAAAAATCTTACTGACCCCAATTTTTGAATGTGGACAACCTTTATCCTAGGAAAAAAAATCACTTTCTATTTTTTAAAAATACATGTACAGTATAGAGATGGTGAGTAACAAAGCTGACTAAAAATATTGATATGAAGTTATTATTATTATTAACATTATTATTAGTGATTTAACACTAAGTTGTTAGGGTGTTTGTTTTCCCGCATTAGAGTTTACAGGTGAATTACTGAAATATTAGGAGTGATCATAGTGTTCATTTTGCTCATTCCAGTACAACTCGTTTAACAGGAGATGATGCCATCATGTGGCGACTGACGGTCAACGCTTGCTGTTCCTGCTCCGCTAATGGAGTAAACGGTGGGAGCGATTCAGGACAATTTATTAGAAATTATTACATACAAAAATCAGGCTCTTTACTCCTCTCACCCTCTCGACTGACAGTCGAATGAAAAAGTGAAATGAAAAACCCAAATAAGAAATGAGATAAGAGGATATTAACACTGACGAAACGAAAGAAAAACACAAAAATGGAGAGAAAAAGGAAAAGAAATATGTACTCCGTACAGCAAACACATCTCACAAATAATGCATGTCCACATTCCCGCCTGATATATATGGAAAATAATCCAAAACCTTTATTTTTACGTTTACATTCATTCAATAACCATGGAAGCTTGTTTCCATAAAAATAAAACAGCTAATTATGACTTTTTCTCTCACAATTCTGTCCTTTTTTCTCCTCATTTTTGTCAGATATAAACTTGCAAATGTCCAACTGAGAGAATAAAAACACTGAGGTTTTCACACAACTGACTTGATAACTCGCAATTTTTTAAATCTGGAAAAAAAGTCAGAACTGCGTGGTGAAAACTCGCAATTGTGAGAAAAAATTCGGACTTTACATCATGGAATTGTGAGTTTAAATCTCACAATTCTGAGAAAAAAAGTCCGAATTTTGAGATAAGTTGCAATTACCTTTTTTATTTTTTGATTTAGTGATGGAGCTTCCATAAACACAAGAAGTGTTAGAAATATGAAGTTCAGAGATAATTATTATCACCCTTTCGTAACAATACAGATTTACCCTTAAGTCTAATTAAAAAGTGTTTAAATTTTATTTGTGATTGATTTATTGACCAGATGTAGCACAGAACAGTGACATGAGGAGAGTGTGTACTCACTTGGCCGATCCGGTTCCTGCGCTCTCCTCCGCCCATCCTCCCTGCCGACGGGCCGGTTTCGGTGGAGGACCCTGAGATCAACACACACACTATCAGAACATTCACAGCAGAACATGTCCCGACATGTCGTGTGTCTTCACATTAACTCAGATATTCATTTCAGGTACGGTCCTGTAGCCAAAATCATAGTTTGCAAATACAGAATTAAAAGGGTCCTATTATGCTTTTTTCCCCATCTTCATCTGTCTTTAGTGTGAAATGTTGTTGTTTGAGCCTGAAAAAGTGTTTCTGAACTCCTTCACCTTGAGTTTTCTTCACAATATTGCTCATTTAAATAATTCATGCGCAGAATAAAGGGGCGGGGCCTGGTGGAGTGAGTCAGTGGTGTGTTGAAACCGGCGGTTATGGTAAGGGGCGGGGCATTTCACAAACACCAATCGGAGCACATTGTGCTTTTCAGAAGGAGGGGCTTCATAGAGACGGGAAGTAAACAGAGCGTTACTGACAGACTGGGAAGAGAGGGGCTGCACAATGAGGAAAATAATCAGAGCCAAAAACAACATCAAGACTTTGAGAAAGGGCAGAATATGACCTTTTTAATGGTTTTATGAAATTAAAACTGTAGGGTAAACAAAAGACAGGTGTACACCATTATATTATGACTATTTTCCATAAGTTAGAGTAATAGCAAAGACCTTCTATAAGTTACTATGGTAATAGAGGAGGAGGAACATGTGGAACTTCTTTATCTGTTCATTCAGTAACAAACTGATTTTCTTTTTATTACCGTGTTGAAAACAGCATTTATTTGACATAGAAATGTTTTTAAACATTATAAAATATCACCTTAGGTCAATTTAATGCATATTTGCTGATTAGTTTCTTTTTCTATTACTTCTCCCAAACCTTTGTATGGTAATTAATTCCAGTTTCCACAAACATCTGAAGCAGCACAACTGTTTTCAACAGTGATAACAATCATACATGTTTCTTGAGCATCAATTCATGATTTCTGAAGGATCATGTGACACTGAAGACTGGAGTAATGATGCTGAAAACATTTTAACTTGTAATAATATTTCACGAAATGACTGTTTTACTGTATTTTCGATCAAATAAATGCAGCCTTGGTGAGCAGAAGACACTTCTTTTCAAAAACATCCCAAACTTTAGTCCAGTAGTGTACTAATATATTCAACTTTTTATGAAGAGCTGGGAAATAATACATTTTGCGATTGAAATAAAGCAGGGTAGGACACTCCGAGAGCGCTGTGGGAACCGCTCTGACCGGCATGACCCAAAATAGCTTCGCAGCGGAAAAAAAAAAACACGCATCTCACTTTATTCTATAAGTCTGAAAATAGCCTCTTGGGCTACGGCGGCGGTTCTATGAGCAGCTGAATAACGTCCCAGCTTTAAAATGACAGAATTCCTCGGGGCACAACGAGGGTGGGCAACCCGCAAATGCATTTGGAAAAAAAAAAGATGCATTTCTCATTACCAAATTGGGTCTGCAAATAAGCCAGAGCCCTGCAGGAATTCAGCTTCTTTCAACATAAAAAACACAGTAGAGCAAATAAACTTCCGTTCCTGGGTTCCTTCAAGAGGGTCATTTGTAAATCCAGGGCTCAGAGACGGCTGTGTGTGTGTGTGTGGGGGGGGGGGGGGGGGGGGTCGCTCTGCATTCCACCTCAAATGGGATGCAATGATCGCAAATCGTGGAAAACGAGGGAGTGTTCATCAGGTGCCGTCATTTCACGTGAATAAAATCACATAAAGGTCTCCAGTACTGAAGATATGAGCTGATCAAATCAGCATTTCATTCAGACAGTGGCTTGCTGACATTTAAAGCATCAAAAAAATCATTTAGAATTAATCAAATAATAAAACAATGAAATCTCAGTATTCCAAACGTTAACTGAATTTAAAAATGTAGGAATTTGACATGAAAGACGATGCAAATATCTAAGGTTATAAAAAAAACATGCATTTATAAAAAGGTAAAAATGGAAATCAATTTGAGGGCGCGACAACGATGCACTAAAAACGCAAAAGTCTTTACATTTTTCACACACAGGTGTCGTCAAAATGATCCCCGTTCACACGGATCCACGAAAGCGATTAAAAACACTTTCTTCTGCTGCCAGGCAGAAGATGTGCATCATTTTCACAAATTCACGTTTTTGTAGTTTACACGATAGCGGTTTCGCTTTCAAACACTTGCACTTTGAAACCTGTTTTCAGAAGTTTGCATGTTCAGGCCCCCAAAACGCCATTGTTGTGCAAATTAACGGGGTTTTTTTCGTTAAATACGGTGTCGTGTAAACGGGCCCTAATAAAAGCAATCCATTTACTAGATCTATGACAATAATTCAGACAAATAATTTCAAAAAAAAAAAAAGTATTTTATATTCATAATTCATAAATCAGCGCCAGTGTTTGGCACGAACTAAAGCGTCTACAAGATCTCAACGCTGGATGCTTCATAAAAGTAAAACCCACACTTGTAAAGAAGCTAAATTAAACTCTGACTATCAAGTCGTATAAGAAAACAGGCCTGTCACTCATCATGCCAGAAAAATGTATTTCATGTAGATGTGAGCTCACAGGGGACTCGAGAATCCTGGTTTTACATCGGAAAACGCAGCCTAATTTGGAAAGTTTACAGAAAAAAAAAACATAGCTGGGATTCCGAGCAGAATTCATGCACAGCTCTCAGTGCTCTTGGGGACAAACCGAGAGCGACCAAAGATGGCATGCCTCAGATGCCGATGCCCTGCAGTAACGCGGAGAAATATGCCTCGAACAATCTTTAGTTCATGTGTAAGAGAGAGAGTTCACTGAGGGAAACTCCTTAAAATAGACACACCAGAATAAAGCAGCGCTCTGGACATTCACACTGTTATAGTCACGTCCAGAACAGGATTCGTGCTGCAATTTATGAAGACCCTCGAAATAGAAAATAACAATAAATATACACATTATATTAAGAGAGGGTGATATACGGCAAAAATACCATTATATGTGACTATTTTATTTCCAGACGGAATTGTTTTTAATGTTGGTTTTTAAGATTATTTAATGGAATTCTGCCAGGTAATAATAAATAAATAAATAAAAATAATTGCGACTTTTTATCTCACAATTCGGACTTTTTTCTCACGATTGTGTGCTTAACTTATTATTCTTATTATATATTGTAACTTATCATATATTGTTTTCTAAAAATTGTGAGATATAAAATAGAGGTCGACCGATTTGGACGATTTTTGGTATTTTTAGGGGTTAGTTCACCCAAAAATAAAAATTCTGTCATTAATTATGTCGTTTTACACCCGTAAGACCCGTACTTTAATTTACACTTTCAAATGCCCAGAAAGCTACTAAAAACATATTTAAAACTTTTAAAATATGAGAATACTTTTTGTGCACCAAAAAAACAAAACTATAACACTGCTTCGTGAAGATTCGAAGCTTTACGAATCTTTTGTTTCGAATCAGTGGTTCAGACTTCGGATCGTGAATCAAACTGCCATATGAACCATTGAAATTTCGAAACATTTATGTCGTAACGAAATGTCGTTTACGGTAATCACGTGACTTTGACGGTTACATGCTATGCTTAATTGATGCCAAGTGACAGTAGAAACATGAATGAAACTTCTGGAAAAAAACATGCACATTAACTTCCATCATTAAATGTGTCTGTGGGTCCGACATAAAATAGTAATATGACTATGAATTAAACAAAATACACAAAAATCATGCTTCAGAACAGAGAAGGAGCTTAAAAAGTTGAGCCATGTATTATTATGATGAATTTTTTTCTAGATTTTTGATTACCTGTTTTGTGTATTTAATATTTAACATATACATTATTTTTTATTTAAATTATACAAATGCACTGATTGGTATAAATAAAAAGAATAAATAAATAAATAAACAAAACCTTTTTAGCGCACAATTCTTTTTTTTTTCACAGAATTGTGAGGTAAAGTTGCAATTGCGATATATAAAGTCAGAATTGTGATATAAAGTCAGAATGGAATATCGTGAATGTGATTGTTACTAGTAAGAAAGCCGTTTCAGATATCAGAAATTATATTGATATCAGGAATTCATTTTCAGATATCAGAAATGAACATTTTTACTAGTAGAAATTCAATTGTTGATATCAAGAATAGACATTTAACTAGTGACAATTGAATTCTTGATATCAGACATTTGCATTTGCACTAGTAACAATGTAATTATTGATATCAAAAATGATTTTTACTAGTAACAATGTAATTATTGATATCAAAAAATGATGATTTTTGCTAGTAACAATGTAATTATTGATATCAAAAATGATTTTTACTAGTAACAATGTAATTATTGATATCAAAAATTATTTTTACTAGTAACAATGCAATTATTGATATCAGAAATGATGATATTTACTAGTAACAATGTAATTATTGATATCAGAAATGATGATATTTACTAGTAACAATGTAATTATTGATATCAAAAATGATTATTTTTACTAGTAACAATGTAATCATTGATATCAAAAATGATGATTTTTACTAGTAACAATGTAATTATTGATATCAATAAATGATGATTTTTACTAGTAACTATGTATTGATATCAAAAATGATGATTTTTACTAGTAACAATGTAATTATTGATATCAAAATGACGATTTTTACTAGTAACAATGTAATTATTGATATCAGAAATGATGATATTTACTAGTAACAATGTAATTATTGATATCAGAAATGATGATATTTACTAGTAACAATGTAATTATTGATATCAAAAATGATTATTTTTACTAGTAACAATGTAATCATTGATATCAAAAATGATGATTTTTACTAGTAACAATGTAATTATTGATATCAATAAATGATGATTTTTACTAGTAACTATGTATTGATATCAAAAATGATGATTTTTACTAGTAACAATGTAATTATTGATATCAAAATGACGATTTTTACTAGTAACAATGTAATTATTGATATCAAAAATGATGATTTTTACTAGTAACAATGTAATTATTGATATCAAAAATGATGATTTTTACTAGTAACAATGTAATTATTGATATCAGAAACAATGATTTTTACTAGTAACAATGCAATTATTGATATCAGAAATGATGATTTTTACTAGTACCAATTATTGATATCAAAAATGATGATTTTTACTAGTAACAATGTAATTATTGATATCAGAAACGATGATTTTTACTAGTAACAATGCAATTATTGATATCAGAAATGATGATTTTTACTAGTACCAATTATTGATATCAAAAATGATGATTTTTACTAGTAACAATGTAATTATTGATATCAGAAACGATGATTTTTACTAGTAACAATGCAATTATTGATATCAGAAATGATGATTTTTACTAGTAACAATGCAATTATTGATATCAGAAATGATGATTTTTACTAGTACCAATTATTGATATCAAAAATGATGATTTTTACTAGTAACAATGTAATTATTGATATCAAAAATGATTTTTACTAGTAACAATGTAATTACTGATATCAAAAATGATTTTTACTAGCAACAATGTAATTACTGATATCAAAAATGATTTTTACTAGTACCAATGTAATTACTGATATCAAAAATGATTTTTACTAGTACCAATTATTGATATCAAAAATGATGATTTTTACTAGTAACAATGTAATTATTGATATCAAAAATGATGATTTTTACTAGTAACAATGTAATTATTGATATCAGAAACAATGATTTTTACTAGTAACAATGTAATTATTGATATCAGAAACGATGATTTTTACTAGTAACAATGCAATTATTGATATCAGAAATGATGATTTTTACTAGTACCAATTATTGATATCAAAAATGATGATTTTTACTAGTAACAATGTAATTATTGATATCAGAAACGATGATTTTTACTAGTAACAATGCAATTATTGATATCAGAAATGATGATTTTTACTAGTAACAATGCAATTATTGATATCAGAAATGATTTTTACTAGTACCAATTATTGATATCAAAAATGATGATTTTTACTAGTAACAATGTAATTATTGATATCAAAAATGATTTTTACTAGTAACAATGTAATTACTGATATCAAAAATGATTTTTACTAGCAACAATGTAATTACTGATATCAAAAATGATTTTTACTAGTACCAATGTAATTACTGATATCAAAAATGATTTTTACTAGTACCAATTATTGATATCAAAAATGATGATTTTTACTAGTAACAATGTAATTATTGATATCAAAAATGATGATTTTTACTAGTAACAATGTAATTATTGATATCAGAAACAATGATTTTTACTAGTAACAATGCAATTATTGATATCAGAAATGATGATTTTTACTAGTACCAATTATTGATATCAAAAATGATGATTTTTACTAGTAACAATGTAATTATTGATATCAGAAACGATGATTTTTACTAGTAACAATGCAATTATTGATATCAGAAATGATGATTTTTACTAGTACCAATTATTGATATCAGAAATGATGATTTTTACTAGTAACAATGTAATTATTGATATCAAAAATGATTTTTACTAGTAACAATGTAATTATTGATATCAAAAAATGATGATTTTTGCTAGTAACAATGTAATTATTGATATCAAAAATGATTTTTACTAGTAACAATGTAATTATTGATATCAAAAATTATTTTTACTAGTAACAATGCAATTATTGATATCAGAAATGATGATATTTACTAGTAACAATGTAATTATTGATATCAGAAATGATGATATTTACTAGTAACAATGTAATTATTGATATCAAAAATGATTATTTTTACTAGTAACAATGTAATCATTGATATCAAAAATGATGATTTTTACTAGTAACAATGTAATTATTGATATCAATAAATTATGATTTTTACTAGTAACTATGTATTGATATCAAAAATGATGATTTTTACTAGTAACAATGTAATTATTGATATCAAAATGACGATTTTTACTAGTAACAATGTAATTATTGATATCAAAAATGATGATTTTTACTAGTAACAATGTAATTATTGATATCAAAAATGATGATTTTTACTAGTAACAATGTAATTATTGATATCAGAAACAATGA
>CM074314.1:6118333-6180833 GCA_037194245.1 Opsariichthys bidens
AGAAAAGTCAGAATTATGAGATATAAACTCACAATATTGAGAAAAGTCAGAATTATGAGATATAAACTCACAATATTGAGAAAAGTCAGAATTATGAGATATAAACTGAAAATATTGAGAAAAGTCAGAATTATGAGATATAAACTGAAAATATTGAGAAAAGTCAGAATTATGAGATATAAACTCACAATATTGAGAAAAGTCAGAATTATGAGATATAAACTCACAATATTGAGAAAAGTCAGAATTATGAGATATAAACTGACAATATTGAGAAAAGTCAGAATTATGAGATATAAACTCACAATATTGAGAAAAGTCAGAATTATGAGAAATAAACTCACAATATTGAGAAAAGTCAGAATTATGAGATATAAACTGATAATATTGAGAAAAGTCAGAATTATGAGATATAAACTCACAATATTGAGAAAAGTCAGAATTATGAGAAATAAACTCACAATATTGAGAAAAGTCAGAATTATGAGATATAAACTCACAATATTGAGAAAAGTCACAATTATGAGATATAAACTCACAATATTGAGAAAAGTCAGAATTATGAGATATAAACTCGCAATATTGAGAAAAGTCAGAATTATGAGATATAAACTCACACTAAATTCACAATTGCAAGAAAAAAAGTCAGTATTGCAAGTTTATATCTCCCAATTCTGACTTTATAACTTGCAATTGTGAGAAAAAGAAGTCAGAATTGTGAAACACAAACTCAAAATTGTGAGGGTAAAAAAACTAATTGTGAGAAAAAGTCGCAGTGACGAGTGAATTATAAAATGACTCTCAAAACATGAAAACAGTCGTGGATCATCAGGTCATGACAGGACAGTTCGGTTTTTTTATAAATTCAGTCATTTTGTCTTGTTCAGGACAGAACTAAATAAAAATAACAACATTTTTATGATCCTCTTAAAAGTATTAAAATGTCGATGAAACTGAACTCGTCTTTTTCAGACGGTCAGAGTCAGAGAATCACCAATCGCTGTTTAAATGACATTAAAACTCAAAGTAATCTAAAACACTGTAATGAAATATAGCAACTCAAATTTCGTATTTTAAACACGTAACTAAGTTACTTGTATTTCGTCCCTGGTTTAATGTCGGTAGTTTCACCCTGATCCTCCAGCAGGAGGCGCGCACACTTTATAAAACCCATCAGGTAAGAGAGTGCGCAACAGAGAGGGGAAGTTTGGCGTTTGGATCATTAGAATTACACTGTCATTTCTAAAATATTCCCATTGCTTTAGGTTACGTAATGTGCAATTACATTTTCTATGCGTTGGCTATTATATAAAGTGACTGCATGAATGGGAAAGTCGCGGAGAGCAGGCGAGCTGAGCGTGGCTCCGCCCACCGCGCACGTCACACAGGCTCCGACTATAAAAGCGCAGCGCGAGCGAAATAAGCCTGGCAGTCCAGCGCGTGCATCTGACAGGAGAGTCTCTCGCAGCGCTCGTTCCCGGGAGGAATGCGGTTGGACGACGCTATGCTGAAAGTCTGCTTTCTTGTAAAGTGCCAATGATGGATGTTTAAGGATGTTATGGGATTATTGTGCAGTGCTTACATGGAATAAGGTTGCAGCATGGACCCTCTTGGAGAAAACAGGCTCAGCCCATAGAGAGGACAACCTGGAATTCACTCTCAATATCCTTCTGAAGCTATTCAAGTGAACTGGAACTGTGTTGTGACAAGTGAACAGAAAAGAAACCATGCATTTAGGCAGAGGGCTGCTGTTCTTCCTTCTTTTAAACAGTGTGACCATGAGTTTCTCCCTGTCAACCTGCACCACGGTGGACATCGACCACATCAAGAAGAAGAGGGTGGAGGCCATCCGGGGTCAGATCCTCAGCAAACTGAGGCTGACCAGCCCGCCGCAGACCCTGGGCCCTAGTCAGGTGCCCTATCAAGTGCTGGCCCTCTATAACAGCACTAGGGAGCTGCTGGAGGAGTTAGGACGGGACCGACACCAGAGCTGTGGCCAGGACAACACCGAGACCGAATACTACGCCAAAGAGATTCACAAGTTCAACATGATCCAGGGCTTCCCTGAAAACAGTAAGTGAGCATATGGAGAGCGATTCTTAAAAAGTCATTGCACCCTTTTTTCCCACAAAGTACCTGAATTCTGCACTTCTGTTACGCGTTATATAATGTAATTCTGATGTTGTTGAAGTGTTGACAGGCATCACGTTGCACCAGCACACCGAGCGCTTTTCAGGAAATACACGATCAGTCCTGTTAATAAATGACATCTGAGAAGCGTTTCACACGGTTTGTCCGGTGCGTTCGTTCACCGAGGGGTCAGAGCGGGAGGATCTCCACCGGTTTTCCATGTCTCGGGGTCCTGTCCAAGTTCAGACGGGCCCCAGATTATTTGAGGACACGGCTGAATGTCTTCCTAGTTTAGCACTAGACGGCTTGATTGTGAGGTGAAGCTGTTCAGAGGAGGATCTGGAGCTCAGGAGACCAATCGGGATTTCTTTCTCAGACCGGTTTCGTCTGAATTTACCAGTATGTAAAAATGTAAAGATTCTTTGGGATCCCTCTGGAAAACCTCGAAATGTATATTTCAAGACCTTTAAGTAAGGGTTCAAATCGAAGCCAGTGAAGATCCCCCCTTTTTTTGGTTCCCCAAAGAACCTTTTAGCCCATTTTTTTCGAATATGTTAATGATCTAAAGAACCTTTTCCACTATAAAGAGCTGGAAAGGTTCCGTGGATGTTAAAGGTTCTTCATGGAACTGATCTCGCAGGAACTTTTGGGTTCCGTTTGGAATGTTCCTCAGAGGATTCTGCCAGTGGTGATCTGAAGTCTGCGCCTCAAATATCTTATTGTTAATATTTAACTTTTTTTTTTTTTAATTCCCACTAGACGAGAAGGTTTTCCTTCGCTCTAAAAAGTAATTCAGGGGAGCAGTTACCACAATTTAAATAAAATAAACGTATCAGCAAGTTGTGGGTTAAAAATTCTAATTTTTAATTGCAAACTGCTGACATAATAATATTGAGCATTACATCAACTTAATATCGTCTGTAATTTAAACTCAAATTTCTGTTTAAAAAAAAATTAAGTTGTAGTAACTTAATATTTTCTCGACCACTTCAGAATTTAAGGAGTGGATTTCCAGTTCCCAGCATGCTTTGCATAAGACTAATTAATAAGGAGAATAAATTTGATGTGCTTGATTTTGTTGAGTCAACGACCTAAAAAATGTATTTATGCTACAAATGAACTCAATCTAGCTTGTTGGTTGGACGTAAATTCACTCAAAGTTGACACAACTCAAAAATGAAAAACTTTTTTTCGTTGAACCGACACTTTATTTTACTTGTATTAAAGAGTGTTCAAGTGTTGATGTATTTCTTGTTGAAACGAGCTCGTCTGTGAACGACGATTTGCTGCTGGTTGTTGGTGGCAGGTGGTATTGCGTTCTCATCTAGAGAGCGTTTGATTGGACAGAAGATGTCATGTGGCTGTGAGTGCATGATGAGTCACCAAATGTCTCTTTTTTTCTCAGAAAAGCTGCATATACATCCACATTGATTGGTTTAGTCAACTTTTTAGTCAAAGCTACAGGCATGGAGTAAATACGATTATATTCAACTACAACTATAAAACCATAAGCATTTTTGTCTCTTAAACAAAATGTTTAAAGAAATTCTTATTTTATTTCAGCTACTAGCAAAGGCAACATTTCTCGATTTGATCTAGTTTAACTTGAATAAAACTAAAATAAAAAAATAAAAAATTTTGATTTAAGGTAGTCCAGATTAAAATGCATGTTTGATCAGTTTAAACTGTTTTAACAGTTGCTTAAATGTCCTAATTGAACTTTTAATCTAAGCCCTGTCTGTGAAACCAGACCTGTAGCTGATAATTAAATAAAAAATCTAAATCAAGTAAAAACAAATTCTAAACATTATTGAAAGCTATACTCATAATGCCATGCCATGTTTCTAAAAACAACCCAAGTTGGGTTGAAAATGGACAATAGTTTTATTTAACCCAACTGTTGTTTAAAAATGGATTAAAATGAAAGAATATGTTAAATGAATAATAATTAAACATTTACTACTATCGGTGCCAAATTTGAATTTCCGACCTATTTTAGGTTCATTTTAATTCAGCCATATAATAGTTGAGTTCAATGCAACCATTGCATCATATGAATGCATATTTAAGTGCCTCCTATTAAACACACATCATGGCAAACGGTCCCGCTGGAGCCTTCCTCCCGCTGCACAAACAGAGGAATTTTAGCACTGGAGCGGGAAGACGCACTCTTTCCTTTCCATCGAGCAGTTTTCGGTCGGAGTGAGCGCAGCACGGGGGAATGTGGTGGGTAGAGTAATGTATATTCACGTTCCTTTCGCATCAGCTAAACTAATGGCTTTTTCATGCACGCTTGGGACGAGCGGGTTGGTTGCAGGTTATGCTTCCTTATCGGCTCTGTGTCTATATTTGCCTCCAACAATGACATCACTGGAAAGCATTTTTGCCATTCCAGACCCGTTTGTCCATGAACCAAGAGTAGAGCGAGATAAAGACGCTTGCACCTGCGTTCCAGCCATCGCCACGAGAAACTTTCCAGAAAATGCCGTTTGTTGACGGAGGAACACCCAGTTAGCAGATGGTGACCGTCTTCTGCGAACACTATCTGGCTTTTGGAAATCAGAGGGAGAGCGATGGACGCGGATCAGAGCGCGGCGCTTCTGATATGTTTAATAGTAAGAAGGTGATGTCATTTCCAAGCAAAACACAGATCACAGTCGCCGGCCAAAACACACAAACACGCACACTTTTTTCCATCGCCGATCACGTGAGCGATGTGCATTATCTCATCCTGGAGAACGGCCGTGTCGTTTGTTTGAGGGCTTCCACGTTCGCCGTGACACTCGAAGCGACGGTTGAGCTCGAGCGGTCGCGGGTTGATGAATGCACCCGGAATATTTACGGCATGACCTCATTTCACTTCGGACTCGCCGTTTGGAGGTAGAACAAAGGACCTGAGAGAAAGCGCGATGCTCTTCAAAGATCGTGTTGTGTGACGTCTGAAGGGTTTGGTGTGTTGGGGGTGATTAATCCCTTCAACTTCTGCACTGTTCAGGCCCGTTGAACATAATGGGCTCAATCTTCGGTGACATCTTGAAAAACGGAAATTCCTCAAAATATGCTTTCTGGATTAGATCTATCGCCAAGTGCGTTTTAGTACACACTGAAAAAAAATATGCAGGGTTAAAAACAACGCACGTTGGGTTGGAAATGGTCAAACCCAGCGGTTGGGTTAAATGTTTGTTTAACTCAATTATTGTTTGTATGTCTGGCTCAAAATGAACCCAAAATGGGTTGGAAATGAATAGGCAACGATACTAATCAAAAGGTGAACATTCATTAATGTGTATTGTTTAATTATTATTCATTAAACTAATTAATAAATGCTCATTTCCAACATATTTTGGGTTCATTTTAATCAAGCAATACAGTAATTAAAAAAAACAAAAAAAAAAAAAAACAGTTGAGTTAAATGAAAATACCCAGCATGTTGGGCAAACGCTTAACCCAACCGCTGGGTTAAAACAACCCAATGACTGGGTTTGTCCTTTTTCAACCTAACTTGGGTTGTTTTTAGTCCGAGCGTTTGAATGTGATTTGTAATGAGGTGTGATGGAAACAGGGTTGAGGAGTAACGAAATACAAGTCACTTAGTTTCGTATTTAAAATAGAAAATTTGATTTCATGACAGTTTCATTTTAAATGGGTGGTAATCAGATTCCAGTTCCATCTGAAAAGTGTTTTAGATTACCAAAGTGATTACTTTGAGTTTTAATGTCATTTAAACAGCGATTGGTGATTCTCTGACTCTGACCGTCTGAAAAAGACGAGTTCAGTTTCATGTTTTCCACTGTTTTCATGTTTTGTGAGTCATTTTATTATTCACTCGTCACTGTGACTTTTTCTCACTATTGTGAGTTTGTGTTTCACAATTCTGACTTCTTTTTCTCACAATTGCGAGATTTAAACTCACAATTGCAAGTTATAAAGTCAGAATTGGGAGATATAAACTTGCAATACTGACGTTTTTCTGGAAATTGTGAATTTAGTGTGAGTTTATATCTCATAATTCTGACTTTTCTCAATATTGTGAGTTTATATCTCATAATTCTGACTTTTCTCAATATTATGAGTTTATATCTCATAATTCTTACTTTTCTCAATATTATGAGTTTATATCTCATAATTCTGACTTTTCTCAATATTGTGAGTTTATGTCTCATAATTCTGACTTTTCTCAATATTGTGAGTTTATATCTCATAATTCTGACTTTTCTCAATATTGTGAGTTTACATCTCATAATTCTGACTTTTCTCAATATTGTGAGTTTATGTCTCATAATTCTGACTTTTCTCAATATTGTGAGTTTATATCTCATAATTCTGACTTTTCTCAATATTGTGAGTTTATGTCTCATAATTCTGACTTTTCTCAATATTGTGAGTTTATGTCTCATAATTCTGACTTTTCTCAATATTATGAGTTTATATCTCATAATTCTGACTTTTCTCAATATTGTGAGTTTATATCTCATAATTCTGACTTTTCTCAATATTGTGAGTTTATATCTCATAATTCTGACTTTATAACTCGCAATTGCAACTTTATATCACGCAATTCTGCGGGAAAAAGTCAGAATTGTGAGATAAAAACTTTTGTGTTTGTTCCACACTTATTAGTATTCCAAAGTATTCTAAAGCATTTCGATTAAGTGACTAAACTTGAGTAATGGTAATGACTCCAATGGTTTTGGAGAAAACGTATTGGATAAAGCTCTGCTGATGGTGTGTAATAAAGCTTCTCGCTCTGATCGCGATGTAAACATCTTCAGATGGGTCACATTTCTGATCTTCAAAGTTGGCAGTGATGCGTTTCTTCAGTCCAGCTCATAAGATTGGATCATTCTGGTTCCCTTGACAAAAACCCAATCATTTTCCATTGGCTTTTGTATCATCATTACAGTAAATAATCTCTGTGACCGACGAAAGTTCATGATTCTTGCTCATCCCGATACTCTTATAAATACAATTGGCTACAAATAAACTACACCACGGTCACATGACTTCAACAAACACAACGCGGATTCACTGCGCCCTGGACGAATTGTGGATACATCGAGTTGCATTATTAAATTGAGTAATTTTTCAGAAAATTCAGGTTGTTTATATCAGCATTTTTTTTTCTCTGTGGAATTAAGATGCTTTATTTGGCCTCTACAGTTTGGAGTAAGTCATTTCTGAATAATATGTGATTTCTAAGTACTAGTGATGATTGGACCCTAAACCAAAGTGATACGGAGTAGATCACAACAACCTCTGACACTTACACACTTGTTAAACACCTTTTGCGAGACAAGTTAAATCACAAAAAAACGTACATTTCATCACATTATTAAAGCTTTAATGCTATTAAAGTCAGTATAAGGTCTATACTGTAAGCGTAATAACGTATACGAGAGGCTGTTACACCACGATAAGATTCCAGCGACGTGACAAAATCAATCAAAAAACTACAGCCAATCAGAAGAGCGTGTGGGCGGGCTCTCTCGACAATGGCAATGGCTTTCTCGGGAACTCTGGATCATGTCACCTGGCAGGAGAGGAAGGACGTCTCCGACACCGGATGCGGTATCTGAGCCGGGACGCCCGGAGGCGGTTCACTCCGATGTTTACGGAGCGCCTCAGAAATGACTGGTCTGAGATCAGGTTAGACGGTGAAATTGAACGAGACGGAGTCGTGATACTCAGACAGGGCGATTATCGCTAACTAACACTTTCTGTCCGGTTTGAGAAAGCTCTGATCACTCGAAACTAATCTTTATCCTCGACTTCATTCATTGCAACAATCCTGGTACTTCCATTCATGGAACAAATGAGCCACACACTAGAGCCTTGGCGAAAATCAGCCATAATGTGAAATCCACCTAAAACACTGCAGTAGGAAAAATGAGATCATCCAGAAGGAAACCAAAGAGTTGATTAGAATTTCAAATCTGAGTGGGGCTTTCCACCTTCATGAGAAGATTACAGAGACGCCAGGCACGTGGAAATTCACAAGAGCTGCCTGCTTTCCAGCACTGAGTCCGTTGTAGATCGCAAATTTATTGTCCGGCGGAGGCACTCGCTATGTTACTCATGCACGCAGTTGAAATGATGCTTAAAACAGTTGCGAATAAAGCAAATTTAAGAGAATGAAATCCTCACTTCCTCGGAAGCTGGCGCAAAATATTTCATTTTTCATCATTTAGCAGACGCTTTTATCCAAAGCGACTTACAAGGGGAGCAATTAGGGGTCAGGTGTCTTGCTCAAGGACACTTTAGTCATGGTGTTGAAGGTGGAGAGGGTGTTGTTCATTCACAATCCCCACCTTCAATTCCTGCCGGCGTGGGAATCGAACCTGCAACCTTCAGATTACAAGCCCGACTCCCTCACCACTAGGCCACGACTACCCCATTAAAATATTAGTAATAAATATTAGTCGATAAACGCTGTCAGATGCTGGTGTTTGAAACGCTTCTGGAGGGAATCAAACCAAATCATTCTGACTTTCGAGTTTCAGAACCGGCAAAGCAACGTTTGAGATGCGATTGAGTTTATTGTTCCTCACTGAGGGATTTATTAAAGTCTCCCAGTGGAAAATCACGTTTTTAATATGCGTAATAAGACAAACCATGTGCGAATTCATCAGTCAACGCCGCCGCTCTCTTTAAAACCGCAGTGAACTAAAAACGTGGTTTCGTTTTTGATCATCTCTTCATACTAGTTCATTTATAGCATCAAATAAACATGAATGAACATCAGAAGGAATGTTGTTTCAAGACGTGATTCAAGTTCACCAACGTTCATCTACTCACTCCCCTGACCCACAAAATGACAGATTATGATTGGTCGGATAGCCTGTCAATCAAACTCCCAGCGAAGGTCAATTGCAACCTTGTAACCAATTACGCCAAGAGGGGGCGGGGTTTTGCATACCATTACTATGCTGTGAGTCTCAAGAGAAGCCTGGTGTATTTTTCTGTTGATATGAAAAATAGTGTACATTTAGCAGTATAGCGGGAGAATGATGTATGTTACGAAGTTTTGAACTTTCTCCACTGACGTTCGGAGTTCTTCAAAGGGTTTCTAAGGATACTGAGATGAAGAACAGGAACATGGTTCGTGTTACACATTACTAGCTGTGTATTATTATTATTAGAGAGCGATCCATAAAACGCATCATGGACTCGTAGACGAGCCTGTGTAATTCACTCTTCCTCTTCTTCTGAATCACTTTCTGCTTCAAAATAGTTGAATTAAACCAGTGTGTCCAGTTGCTCCTGTGCAGCATTTACTGTAGTAAAGTTGACCGAGTGGATCTCCGAGCTGGTGCGAGAGAGTGGAGGCGGGGCTAATTTGCATATTCATAGCTCCACGTATATTAAATGAGGCAGGGGTGTAGAGTTACATTAAAACTATTGTAACACATGCATAAATTATTTTCATAGCATGTTTAAGAGATACAATGATTGAATTCAGGGGGATTTTAAGTAAATGTGTTTCGATTGTAGTTTGTGCATTTTTAGAATTTCTGCACATTTAAAAAAAAAAAAGCAATATCCCAAAATTCACATACAAATAGGTGAATACTGAAAAGAAAGTCACAAAACGGAACTATATTGATTTTCAAAATCAACACAAGCCGTGTAAAAGCGTGGAGGTCCAGAGCGGTATGATGTCCGGATCTGCACCGCAGCGGCCCAGCTGGCATAATCCGCTCGTATTACATAAATATTCCACATCTGACGCGCCATCAGCCAGTCGAGCATTTAATGGATCGCTAATGGATTGTGGTCTGTCATCAGTGAGCGCAGACGTCGAGCGTTAGACGTTAGAAAAAGCAGAAGAAACGCTTTAGAGTCGCTTTTCTGTTTATTTTTAGGACCATTTTAATAGTGTAAAATAAAATACTAAAATAAAAGTTGATATATATATATATATCAAGCGCTGCATTGATTGTTATATAACCTATTGATTATAATTCACACATTTTCAGTTAGTCTGTGCATGAAATTACGATTCGCAATTAAACTAATCAAGTGAAACCAAAGATTCCCAGTGACCTTCAAAACACTGAACGTTCCTCAAAGATGTCGTGCGTCTTCAGAAAGACCTTCAATGGAGATGATTGGCTAATCCGGATTCATCGTACATGTTCATCAGTGGTAGAGCGAGGGAAAGAACTCACTCACTCTCCACTCATGTTTCAGTAAAGGTTTGTGTTCACTGACGACTGATCATGGCCGCAGTAATTCATCCGACTGTCAGAAATCTGTTTGCATCTTTATTTGCACGTGCCTCTTGCTGTGATATTTTCTAATGAATGACTTAACATGAGGTGAGTAAATAATGACAAAACACTTTGTTTTGGTTGGTATAGAAACACTATTTCCAAAGAAATGCCCAAGTAAGACAGTGAATTAAACATGAAGACTTTGTTTCAATTAGAACTGACCTCTGACCTCTTGCGTTGCAGATGACCTTCCCTACTGCCCCAAGGGCATTACGTCAAAGGTTTTCCGGTTCAACGTCTCCAGCATGGAGAAGAACGCGACCAACCTGTTCCGGGCGGAATTCCGTGCCCTGCGGGTGCCGAACTCCATCGCCAAGAGAAACGAGCAGCGCATCGAACTCTATCAGGTGCGCATCGCACACCGACATATGAAAAAATGGTCTAGTTTTTGGAAATTGAACCGTTTTGTGGCTCGTACAGTGAGGATATAGCAGCTCAATTTTATTCAGAGGCTCAAACTGCATAAAAATATGCAATTTGGAGCACTTTTTAGGATGAAATTTTGAGCAATGAGATCTTTAAATGCATATAAATATCAATATCTGCCAATCATAAGATGATATTTAAATGCTCAGTTTTATGATGCAATACAATGATGATGACGAGAGATGAACTTTCCTCAAAAGATGATGATCATATCTGAGATGATTTTTGAAGCCGCTTCAGTCCAGTTGAAATATGACTAACGATATCAAAGTGATTCTCAGGTTTAATCAGATTTCACAGCAGAAAGACACGTGAGCTGAAGGAGGACGCTTGGATCTTTGACTCGATAAAAGAGTCGAAACTATCGATCGGACGACAGGAGGACTGAAGGAGATCGTGTGCGACAGGTCGCGTTGAGACATTAGAAGAGGACAATTAGACATTAGAGAAGACAGTTGGGTTAAGACTCGCATAATTCTGTGGAACGGAATTAAACGTGGCAGAATGTGTGAAACGGAGCTTTTATTCTTTATGAAGCCAGAAATATTTTAGGCTGGGGTTGTTTGATATTTTGACTGATGGGATTTGCGGCGCGTTCTGCAGAGCCGGGACTCGACACACGTTTACAGCTGGATCCTTCCAGATGTTTTGATGAAGACTTCAGCGTCTGTTTCTCACGAACGCAGGAACACCAACACCGGACAACTCGTGGTTATATTTCATTATATTTTGAACCTTCTAATCGTCGAAGAATCCGGAAAAAATCAAATATATGATGATTTCCACCAAAATAGGAATCGTCTACATAATAATAATAATAATCATAAATGTTTCTTGAGCATCGAATCATCACATCAGAATCACGTGACTCTGAAGATGATGTTTTTTTTTTTTTTTTGATCAAATAAATCCATAAAAAAATATATCTGAATAATTTCACAACCGAATCTTTTTTTAATATCAGTTGCATTGTCTCAGACGAGCAGCTCACACGGTGTTGTAAAAGCGTTTCCAGCAGACGCGGAGAGAAAGATGATGGCACTGAACTCGGATCGAGCGCCGCTTTACTGGCCTGATCTGTTTTCCAGGTGCTGATGGATTATACAGAAGAACGTTTGCACAATTGCAACTGAACAAAAGAAGCTTTCTGAGAAACTCGGAGCTTTACTTTCACATGCCGAAGCTTCTAACCGCAATATAAAACCCTGTGACTCGCAGGCCTGAGAGCTGTTATATCACACATTCACTCCACTGGTGAGTATACGTTCTATAGGTGTTATTGTATTCTCGCCCCGTTTCCTCCTGCGAGCCCTGATCGGGTTCCAGCATTTCCTGTAAAGGAGACGCCGGTCTCCGGACTCCCGCCAGAAGCTGCCGTACCCCGCAGGAGAGATCGTCCGGGTCAGAGGGGAGTGAGGCGAGCGCTTCGCCCCCACACGCTGGCCCGGAGCTGCTCGGCAGGGGCCGGTGCTTCCGGCGTGGGCCGCTCGAGTGCTCTCCGGGGACATCCGCCCCCAGCCGCGGTCTCACAGGATGCTAGATTAGGTCCTCCAACCTACTTATCCCAGCCGGAGAGTTACGGTCCAAGTAGTTGCGGGACCTCCGTGTGTATGCCGATCGTATCTGGCAGACTGAAGAGTTCGACATTCTTACAGATACTTTCAAGGTTTTGTACTGAAAGTCAAGAACCCCTGGGGTTCTAAATGAATGTAACATTAAAACATTCCAAACAACGTTATAAGGGAACCTCAAGGAACATCTGAAAATAATAAATAAAAATGCATGACCCACTAAATGAGTTGGGATTGCACTTCCAGGGCTCTCCTCTAGTTTTAGGAGCAGAATTAAAAGCATTTGGGAGCACCTTCTGATCAATGACATTAACTGTTCCATTACATTTTTATGTAGTGTAAATTTGAGTATGTATTGTATCCGTTGGCATTTTTCTCTTTCTTCTTCTGCTGGTGGCCCACAGAACCACTTGTGGGAAAGTTATGAAATTTGGCACACGGATAGAGGACAGTCCCAACATTAACTCCAGCAAACTTGGTGTCTCTAGCTCAAACTCTCTAGCGCCACCACTTGTTCGAAATCTGGCTCATGTTTACGTAAATAACTAAGAGTTAGAAACAAAACACTTCCAAAATTTTTTTCCTCTGATTCAATTGATGTCCAAAAAAACCCTACTTTTCAAACTCCTTCTCGACGGTTGCTCCAATTTGCATGAAAATCAATGAGATCTTCATCTTCAGACTGTACTGGCGAAAAGTTATCGAAAGCTTTTTGATAAACCCAATAACATAGTATTCTGTATAAGTATTCTGACCAAACTTGGTACGTGTCATCACAAGCATCCTGCGTTTCGGCACAACGCCACCTACTGGTCCGGAGATAGAAACATTTATATTTTTGCTTATAACCCCTGAAGGCCGAGACGAATGATATCCAATTTTAACATATTTTGGACGTCTGCCATGTTGCATTTTGTAGCAAATTGCATCATTACGGAACTCAGCATGGGTCATCAGCTCGATGCCCTGAAGGAGCCTGAGAAGTTTCGAAATCAAATATTCAAATGCTCATAACTTTTGAAGTGGTTGACATATTTTTATGGGAGTCATCTCCTTAGATTCCTGAATCCTTGCCGAGTCCAATGACACCTAACATGCTAGGTTTCATCCTTTAGCATTTAGTTTGCGAATATTTTCGAAACGGTTAGTCTAATGCTATGGTTTACTGATGATTTGACTAGCCTCCAGCTATATTTTTAATTGAAGTTCTTAATTTAAATGTGTAAATTCATAACATTTTAATTTAAACAATAAAATTAGAGTAAGACACAATGGGCTGTGATACGAAAGGCGTGAAGGAAGTGAGCAGCGTCATTATCAGAGTATAACCGCCATCAGAACGTCATGACTGACCAATCAGAATCAAGCATTTTTTGAGAACCACGTAATATGGCAATGTTCATGCGTTTGGTCTTGGTGGACTACATAAGATGTTCCGCTGCTGCATAAACAGACACATGCATCCCGTAGCGGATGAAGGCAGGTGGAGCTGGGGAGGTGGAAGGGTAGAATTAACTGAATATTGAAAACGATAAATGGAAGCCCATTTCCGCCACATTTAATCATAATGCCAAATCATAATTATGACTTACTAAATCTTAATTATGGGATAATTAAGTCAGTTATGAGATGAAACGTCACAATTATGACATACTTTTTCAAAATTGACTTTCCATGTCATAGTTTCATTTTTTTTTTCATGTCATAATTATGACATTTTAACATAATTATGACAATTTCACCCTGTAATCTCATTGTTATTACTATGTCTTTGTGTTTAATTTTTTCTCACGTGTCTGGAATGGCCTTCTACAGTTGTGTGAAGATTTATTTTGGGTGTTTTCACCTTTTATTGTGGTAGGACGGTATGTAGACAGGAAACGAAGTGGGAGAGAGAGAGCCGCGAACCGGGTCGCCCAAAGCGCAACATCTCGACGCTCTGCCCACGAGGCTATGGGCACGACTCAAAGGAAGATCTGTCCCGTATGAGTTTGCGTTTAGGACGCTGCGTGAGCTCATGGGGTTTGGAATAGAGCGGCTCCAGAATCTTCACCTGTATTTAAATGCACCTGTGAAAGCGCTGAGGAGTCGGCCGCTTCATTCGTGTGTGTGTGTGTGTGTGTCATTCAGTGTTATGGGCTATCAGACTGCAAGAGTCACTTTTTCCATGAGTGCGAGCGCAGAAGCGTTTGGCCTCGGGCGGCTCTGTTGTCTGGATTCATCTCGGTCTGTCTGTACGTGTGCATGTGTGTCATTATTTCCATGTTAAAAGGTTTTCTCATATCTCAGTTTAATGTTCTTTGAAGAGCCTGTCTAAAAACACAGCTCTAGATCTTGAGTTTTTTACAAAAATGCTTTCTGTGTGAACGGTTAAGTGCTAGAATCCCGTCCCCGGTGCATCTACCAACCTGGAAAAGGATAAACAAAAGGATGTTTTGGAAAAGAATACATACTATTCACAGCAATCTGGTTAATGTATAGTGCGTTTAGCGCAAAAGATGAACGTGATGCCAGTGACGAGTCGATCAACTCCACAGCAACGACATCAATTGATCCACGAACCGTTCAGAAACGTCTTCCTGAGTCTCTCCATCCGTTTGAACACTTTCCTCATTTTGTCTGCGTGAGATTCTCCAGCTTTGTTGTTGTCGAGCCGTTAAAGCTCCGCCCTCTTCTGGAGCAGCAGCTCATTTGCATTTAAAGGGACGCGCACAAGAACGGCGTGTTTGCGTTTGACGAGCTCTAATAAATGATCCGTGGGGGATTTTGAGCTGAAACTTCACATTCTGGACACACCAGAGACTGAGATTACATCTGCCCACTTTATGGCCCTGATATAGTTAAAGCAAAACTGAAGAATGAACTGCTGCGATGTTGTTTCAAGCAAAAATCAAGTGCAAGTGAAGTTTTAGCGAGTTCGAAACTTTCCAGAAAAGTTCACTCTGGCTGATAAACACTCTTGATTGGTCCGTGGTGGTGATGTAATAGGTGGGCGTGACTTTGAGTCGGTCGCGAGTAAAAACATGAACACGCAAGTAGAAACTGAAGCTGTAATTCTAATCGAAAGAATTTATGTTTGACACGGCTCGTGTTTTTCAAACCTTTAAGCGAAAAAGTGCATTATAGAGCCCAACATGTCAACTTCGGAGAATTTGGGGGCGGGACTATTTGTTCGAGATTTTTGAAGTTTGCTGATGCACATAAATGTCAGCTTGAACCTCTCTGATGGTCTGTTCTCAGATTCTTCGTCCCGATGAGCACATCGCCAAGCAGCGCTACATCGGCGGCAAGAACGTTCTAACTAAAGGAACGCCCGAGTGGGTTTCCTTCGACGTCACCGAGACCATACGGGAGTGGCTCATGTACCGAGGTGAGTTAACGTCTACCGAAGACAGAGCTCAAAGATATGAACTGATTTATTAATACGTCCTTGCATTCATTGATCAGATTCATGCACTTTAATGTTTTACGCAAACATCACTTCCTATAGACTCCTTTTAATTGGATTGAATAATACAAGTTTAAGGATACAATGTATGTAGAAATCACTGTTGATAACTGGAAAATGGGTTTGGCTTTCTCCAAAAACATGAATTGGGCTGTGAATTAGTGAACTTTTGATGAATGGACAGACTAAAATCTACTTGAAGTCCTTTTTACAGTCAATTATTGAAATCATGTGATCGGCAATGGAATTGCCATATTCAAACACTGGAATGAGATGTTTGTGTGTCGTTCCGCCGCTCAGAGACCAACCTCGGGCTGGAGATCAGCGTTCACTGCCCGTGTCACACGTTCAGCCCCAACGGCGACATCGTGGAGCACGTCAACGAGGTGCTGGAGGTCAAGTTCAGAGGTGAGCTCAACCGTTGTTTTGCTTCCAGCTTTTTGGTACAATAATAATAATTTTAAAAACAAAACAAAACATGCATCATCGTTTTTTTCATTATTGTTCATCATATTTATGATTAACGCGCAGGCTGATCTGTGCTTTGCTTGCAGACTGCATGTAAGCGCATGATGGCTCAAGCGGATTGGCCTCAGATCGCTCGCTCAACATTCAAACACTGATGCGCGCTTTCGAATCACATGAAGCTTTGAAACCTTTACGAATCTTTTGTGTTGAATCAAAGTCACGCGAGTTCAGTAAATGAGGCTTTGTGAGATCGAAAAGATTTCGGTGGTTCACCACGGATCTCGACGAACCCATGAATCATGTGGATTTGCTCACATCATTGAAAAAGATTTTAAAAGTAAGTTAAGTCTCTGTTAGCTGACCCGTCCATCGAGCAAAGCGCTGAAAATTGATAAAAGAACACAGACACGTAATATTTAATGGTATGAGATGATTAGTTAATTGCATCTGATGGATTACACTTTCAATAAAACACTCACAATGCATGAGTTTTGTTGCAGTTTCACATGCTTCGAAACCGCAAATTAAGTGATTTTGAAGCTTTGAGAAGCGTTTCTAGTTCTCCGTAAGCTCAGAGTTCCTCTGAACCCTTCCACCTCCCCAGCTCCACCTGCCTACATCCGCTGCGGGATGTATGTGTCTGTTTATGCCGCAGCGGAACATCAAGACCAAACGCACGAACATTGCCATGTTCAATAACATGCTATTTCTACAAAACTCTAGTTGTCATGATTGAAGTCACATTTATACAAAGTAGTTCACATTTTTGTCTTTATCGCCGTTCATGCAGTAAATCATGTCTGTAGTTTTATTGACATGAGGTCATCTGATCAAATTATAGCAATTTGTATATTTTTGTCATATTTGAGAATTGAGATTTTTGTGGAGACTTAAGAATAATTTCAATTCCTGGAAAGAATGTTGTTGGAAATCCCTGTAAATGAGTTAGGATCACTCCCAACTTCTCTGAAATCCCAAGACGTTTTATTGGGTTGTTTGAAGTAGTAATTATTACAACAACACAATATTAATACATATTACGGTCAGATCTTGAGGGAGAACGTTTTGATCAATTCAAGACTCTACTTTTATAATCGCAACGATTTCCGTCAGTGAGTTTTCGGCCCGAACTGCTGTTTATCAGATACAGAAACTGACATTTTCTTCTTAAGAAGATGTTCTTATTTGCGCTGAGATGCAATAGAAAATCCGCACAACATGCTGATGAGTCCCAGCACACTCGCTCTGATGAGATCAACGCCTCAGCGCCGCCGGACACTCTCTCAGAGCAGCGAGCGTATGGAATCTCACTTAGTCCCGGGGCCTCAGGGGTGTCTGGGGTTTTGGGAACGCGCTGGCTGGAATGCGCCGCCGCTGCGGGCACTCAGACTCCTGGCCCTCCATGAAAGAGGGGTGTCCGTATCTATTGGCAACGCCTCTCCTGGGACCTGAGCTGCTTTCGCTATCACAAACAGATTGAATCCGCAGATGCTCGAGGAGACTGAGAGCGAGCTGCCGTCTGAGAGGGGCTGGGGTCGGATTCACGAAAATCTTCTTCGGAAAGAAGTTGGAGGACCTATTATGCTTTCTTCTTTTTCTTTTTTTTTTTTCCATGTTCATATTTCTTTAGTGTGTAATGTTGCTGTTCTGCAAACTTCCAGTTCTTCTCCTGAGTTTTCTTCACAATGTTCCTCATTTAAATAATTCATGCGCAGAATAAAGGGGCGGGGCCTGGTGGAGTGAGTCAGTGGTGTGTTGAAACTGGCGGTTATGGTAAGGGGCGGGACAACAACACACACCGCTCCAGCCGACCAATCAGAGCACATTTTCAGGGAAGTAAAAGGAGCGTTACTGACAGACTGGGAAGAGAGGGGCTGCACAATGAGGAAAATAATCAACATTCAATCTAGTAGAGACAAAAAACAACATCAAGACTTTGAGAAAGGGCAGAATGTTTCCATGAATGACAGATTTTGGTCTCCATCTGATTGTAACACAAAAACACCTTTTTCTTTTTTTGTGTTGAATTTCTCACCTGTGGGTGTATTTGATATAATTATTTAATAGTTATTTTAAAGTTATCCTTACTTTAAGAGGTTATTTACAGTGACTTAAGAACTTTCTTCTCAGAAATTGTAATTATTCTTAAAGGATTAGTTCATTTCTGGATAAAAATATGTCGTCCATGATGTTCATGTCTTTCTGTCTTCAGTGGAAAAGAAATGAAACATTCCAGGATTGTTCTCCATAGAGTGGACTTCAATGGGGTTCAACAATGTCAGTTTCAGTGCAGCTTCAACATGATCCAGACGAGGAATAAGAGTCTGATCTAGAGAAACCGTCGCACATTTTATAAAAAATATAAACATTATATACTTTTTAACCACAAATGCTGGTCTTGCGCTGCTCTGATGTGCCACACATCCCGTCATCACGTTGCAAAGCTCACGTGACGTAGGAGGAAGTACCGCATCTCATCTTCTCCTCAAACTTCAAAATCCTCCAACGTTACATAACAGTACATTTTCAACATGAATTAACATGTTTTATCACATTGCAAACATGAATTGGCATGTTGTTAGCATTTTTCCCCACATTGGCAGCATGATCCAACACTTTGTTAACATGATGTTTGCTGGCATGTTTTTCTACATTTTCAACATGAATTCACATGTTTTAATAAATCGCTAACGCGTTAGCATTCTTAGCACACTGCTAGCGTTCGTTAGCATGTTGCTAAGCCTGTCTCAGCGTTCATTGCTGCGGTTCTGTGCTTCTGTGTCCTCAGGGATGGACAGCGAGTACGAGGAGCAGAACCGTGGGGATTTGGGTCGACTGAAGAAGCAGAAGGAGCAGCTTCTCCCTCATCTTATCCTGATGATGCTGCCGCCACACCGCCTGGACGTCCTGCCCACCTCTAGACGACGCAAACGGGCGCTGGACACCAACTACTGCTTCTCGTGAGCGTTTCTTCAACATAACAGCTCAAACCGTAGCTCTGTTCCCAGACTTGTGAAGGCGTCGTTGGTGCTCCGGCGACTTCATGACGTTGTCTTCTCATTTTGGACCCATTGGAAGGCAGCATCACAGGGGATGGTGGGATTTTGCAGTCCAAAACCAGGAAACAAGTACTTTAGGACTTCCGGTTTCAGTGGGTTTTTGGTTAAATGGCTGAAATGAGCTCCAAATATGTTCACGTTTTAGTCTGCAACACACGCATCAGTAAAAACCGCTTCGGATCTTATTAAAGCTTTTACTCGTATGAGAATATAGAGATTATCGGACATGAAATGTCAAACTGAACAATGTTTGACTGATTTTTTTTCTGCTTCATCGGATTAGTGTGAAACTTGGTAAAGGTTTCGGCACAAGATTCGATTGATTTCATGATTCGAAAACGTGAAATGGTCCACAAAAACGAGCCTACGGGAGACGGATTTCATGCAGTGGAAGCGTTTGGTACTGCGCCCAAACTAAATCTTACCGAAAGCTCATTTGTTTAAGATATCAAGCGCAAGTTTGAGTAAAACATGTGATTTATAAAACATAAAATTAAACATAGTAGTTTAGTGCAATTTCCATAACAACAAACTTTTTTTTAACAATAATTTGCCGTTTTTGAAAAGAGATCAAAATCTAGCATTGATAATTTAAGTTGGAAATTTCATTTTTAGGTCTATTCTCAAAAAGAGAATAAATGGATCGGCGTAAAAAAATAAATGCAGTACCATAAAATGCCCTAAAATATAAAACTAAAATAGAGTGCATTCATTTCATTGAAATAATAATAATAAACATTTTGGTCATTTTTCACCGACACATGAAGAACGGCAGATTGCGCTCTGGCGAAATGTTTTTAAATAAACACGAAGCGTTTAATAACGGAGACGTCGAAGTCATGTGACCGCGGTGTGGCGCATTAATCGCCTACGGTCATCATTGTGCTCGGGCTTCAAAATTCATGAAAGGTGCGTGTGAAGATGATCTTGCAGAAAATGTGTAAGAATCATAAACTTTTGTTTGTCGCAGACAGCAATAATGCAAGATGGAGGGAGTTATCACTGAGAAACCCAGAAACGCGTCATCGGGGAGAGCGCTAGCAACGCCAAGGTCACGGGTTCGATTCCCAGGGAATGCACGAACTGATACGTTGAATGCGAGTCACTTTGGATAAAGGCAAATGCATAGATGTAGATGTTATTCTGTAAGGCAGGAGCGCCAGCTGAAGCTTTCTTCATTTAAAAACCAAACTGCAGGAGCGTCGTGTGTCTGGAGAGATTTTCCCTGTAAGAACGAACCTTTTAATTGGCACCTGACGGCTTGAAGCGTCTTGCAAGAGCTTGCAAGTTTAGATTTGTCCCAGTACTCTAAGTAGTGCGCTGGCTCTTTAGTGCGTGTCTCTCTGTTAGCACTCCACACCTGGGTCGGATCCAGGAGGGAAAAAATGACACACCTTACAGTGGAATTTCTGAGTCTGACATGTTTATAAGACCACGCCGAGCCGAAACAGTCCTAGAAACGTCCAAGTGAAAAGAGCGCATGGAAACGTCTGGAGCGCCGGAGAACGGGCAGGTGGAGAAAGTGACGGCTTTCCTTCTGCTTTCAGAAACTACGAGGAGAACTGCTGCGTTCGGCCGCTGTACATCGACTTCCGGCAGGATCTGGGCTGGAGGTGGATCCACGAGCCCAAAGGGTACCACGCCAACTTCTGCTCCGGGCCGTGTCCGTACCTCCGCAGCGCCGACACCACGCACAGCTCGGTGAGAGTCCCAAACCCACGTGGTTTCCTAAGCTTCATGTCTGTTTAACCCATGTGACCTTCTTTTTGAAGAAATTCAAAAAGGCACCAGGAAAGTCCCAGATAGGTCCCCGGAGACCCACAAGACCAAGACTCTTCATTGCATTGCCGATCTCAAATCTCGTTTATGTTTACATACATGCAAATTCGGCGCTTCAAGACACGTCACGTGAGAATGGCCACTAGTGGTCCCGAAAAGCTCTTGACCCGGGGGGTTGACGTCGGTGTGTTTTAATAACGAAAAAATGGAGCGCATCATTGCATTTGTGTTTGAATAATTCGTTTTTTTTTCGACTTGAAACAGTTGCATATTAAACTTAAATTCAGTTTATCCTTCCTATTTTGTTGTTTTTGGGCGGGATTCTGTTAGGAGGACCTCAGAAAAACACATAAAGTGGGCTGAAAAAGTTTGAGAAACACTGGTGTACAAACACGCCGGAAAGAAATATTTCGAGAAAAACGTCCGGCAGACGCTTTAGGGATTTTTAGCCCTTCAGTGAAGCTGAACACATGAACTTTTACGATCACGAACCGCTAATATTTCACTGCAGTTAAACACTTTTTTTAATCAAAGCAGAGCCGCTGGTTAAAGTTTGTCAGAGAAGCCACATCATCTTCCTCAAGTCTATCTTTACTCGTCCTTCTAGGTGTTCATGACTCTCTTCTTTCTGATGAACACAATCCGAGTTAGATTAACAAATATCCAGACGCAACACGCTTTATAATGGCGGTGACCAACAAACATGAAGCAGAAGAAAGTGCCTCCATCCATCATAAACGTGCTCCACACGGCTGCGGAGGGAGCGAAGCCATGCATTTGTGTGAGAAAAACATCCATAGTCAGTACTGAACTCGTATTACTTCCCCGATGATGCATTTTGACCGCGTTAGTGACTCTACCTACCCTCTAACCTATCGATGCCGAAGAACAATTTAATTCTTGAAACATTTTCAGTTTTTTGGATGATTTAAAACTTCGGTCTCAGTAAAGAATCAATTTCAGTGCACTAATCATTTGTGTTCAATGGAAGGAAGTCGTACAGCTTCGTTCATCGGTGACGATGTTTAAGTGCACGGCAACATTCGTACGGCATCGCGACACTAACTTTACACGGGTGTCTTTTCTAGAGCCCGAATTAGAGGCTCCGTTGAGCCGAAAATTACGTTTCTGTCATCAATTCCTCTCCCTCATGTGGTTCGTTCATCTTCAGAACACAAACGAAGATATTTTTGATGAGGTTTGCGAATATAACCAACACTTTCAAGGTCCAGAAAGCAACGAAAGACACGGTTAAAACAGTCACTTACAACAATCCCCTCTCTACCCTGTCAGTCTGTAACGTGCTTTCGTCAGCTGTTCTCATCCCACAGCTTTCTGGACCTCAAGAGGTGCAGTGATTTCATCGGAAATATCTTGAACGAAGGTGTAGAGCGCGCGAGGACCAATTAACCGTTCGATGAGAGGAACTCGAGCTCGTTTTTAAGTTGCTTCACAATTCGTTTCATTATCGATGATTCTTTTTTTGAGCCTATTTTGCCGCTCGGAACCATCTGTCCTGTAGAAATGAACTCGATCTGTGATTTCTCCACAGCTGCTGAGCCTGTACAACACGCTGAACCCGAGGCGTCCGCTTCGCCCTGCTGCGTCCCTCAAGACCTGGAGCCGCTGACCATCCTCTACTACGTGGGCCGGACGCCTAAAGTGGAGCAGCTCTCCAATATGATCGTCAAATCCTGCAAGTGCAGCTGAGGGGCCTCGAGACCCCGGCGCGGGTCAAAAGGAAGGAACTGGACTCTAAAAGAATACCTCTATACATCCTTCTCACCTACATCCAACCCGGGAGCCAGAGGCTTCTCGAAGCACTACGTAAGTTGCGTTCCAAGACGACTTCGCAGCCGAACGCTGCCCTACGAACCCTAGTTTGACGTTTGAAGTGACTTGTCCACTTGTAATGTGTAATTTTTGGTCCGATTTTTAAACGAACCTCAAGGCCCTTTCTGAACTCTGAAGCGGCCGTGCGAACCTTCTCAACATCTGTACCGAGGACAGCGGCGGATTCGCTCGTGCTGGATCGACCTTTTTGTAAAACTCATTCGCGCAACGTTTTAGTGTAACCGACACCGTTGATAATGTTAATGCAAACATGCTGAAAGAAATATTGTGGGTTAGGTTGACCTCTGTCGCACGGCAGACGTTTTAGCTCTTCGGTGAAGCCGACACATGAACTTTTAGATCACAAAGTGCTAATGTTTTTACTGCTATTACTCTTGAAAACACTTCTTTTTTTTTAATTAAACAGTCTTGGACAAAAAGAGCCATTGATGTCAAGTTCTTCTTCCGTTCAAAAACGGGAACCACAACTTTTTCTTCTTAAAACAAAACACTTCTTCCAGTTTACTGGTACAACTGAACGCTAAAAAGAGTGACAAATTGACATGAGAGGAGAGGAAATGCAATACAAATACTGTACAATCTAAACATTAAAACAGCGACTCCTGCACTTCGCATAATCGGCCTCATTCACCAAACGCTAAATCAAAAGTTTACGTCGGCGGTCACGTCCAACGAGCGACCATTTATTTGTCATGAATGAGGCATTTATTCACGTTTGGCCAGGTAGACTAAAACCAACCTGAAAACACCATGTCGTATTGTCAAGTATTGGATCCTCATCGACTTTACCTGGACGTGAGGTTCATCGCCTGACTGAGGCACTTCAACAGACGTCTTGAAATCTTCTCTATGTACATGTAAACACGGATAAATACGACGGACGCGTTGGTGAGCTCGTGCTCGTGCGGCAGCTGTCGCGAGCCGTCCGTCACACGGCATCAGTTGCGGGGTGAAAATGAAGCCTGGACAACTGCCTTCGGAAAAAACCTTCCGACTTTGGAACGGATCCAATCGATGCGAGGATTTCACACGCTCGAAAAGACACACAGGAAATATTGATTATCAGAAGAGTTCGGAGCAGCTGGAGGCTGTCGAAGAGGACATGCGCTTGACCTTTGGCCTCGTTCATCTGTTCTTGGAGCCCTGAGTGTGGAAGAGTTTACTGTACACGGACAGACCTGTGAACACACAACAACACGACACACCTGTTACATCCCATTTGTTTTGTGAGCTCAATACTAAATGAGGAAAATTCAAATGGAGTCGTCGTTACGCTGGACTTACCCTTCAGCAAATCGCTTTATTTAAACACTAGAGACCGATAGCAGTTTAAGGATTACGGAAGAAGCTTTTCTGGTGCCAGTTTGCGTAATATCAAAGCTATGCTTGACACTTTTTAGTGCTTCACACATTATTTTTTAAGTTTTAAAGGATTAGTTCTCGTCAGAATTCAAATTTCCTGATAAGTTACGCACTTTTGCTCAATTGACTTAAAAAAGAAATGGTTTTTGAGGATTTTTCTCCATGTAGTGGACTTCACTGGGATATTTGCCGATATCCAGTGTTTACAAAGACTGAGTCAAACACTCTTTGCAAAAGAGTTCAAACAACAATGTTTTCGCCCTGCCTTCTGCGTGAGCTTTCCAGCGTGATGACGTGATGTGTGGCACATCAGAGCAGCGCAAGACGAGCATTTTTGGCTAAAAAGTATATAATGTGTATTTTTTGTATAAAATGTGCGACGGTTTCTCTAGATCAGACTCTTATTCCTCGTCTGGATCATGTTGAAGCTGCACTGAAACTGACATTGTTGAACCCCATTGAAGTCCACTCTATGGAGAACAATCCTGGAATTTCTTTTCCACTGAAGAAAGAAAGACAGTAAATTATCAGGAAAGCATCATTATCATGAAGCGTGGCGTGCATTTCAATCTTTATTGCCATTAATATTATAATAATGATTATTATTACTGATTAATTATGGAGTCTGTTGATCACGGGAATATTCTAATGGCGGTGCCGCCTCACTGAAGAAATAATGTTTGGTGAGAGAGTCTCTATGTGACGTTGAGACAAGAAAACAAGCGCCATTGAGGTGGAACAAGTTAAGGTTATGGAGACAAACATTTATTTTGGAATAACATGCGCTGATGAATGACTCGCAATTGCATCGGGTGCGAAATGATGCATGTGAACGAGCTCAGTGATTCTTGAAGTGACTGTGAAAAACAAGTCGAAGTATGAGGTCCTGAAACAACATCACGACTCAAATGAAGCTCGTTTCTCACAGAAGCCGAGGGTTTCATGAATGGTTTGATAAGAGCAGCGCTCTCTCTCTCTCTCCGACCAGAGCGAAGATATTCCCAGAGCTGCCGAACACTATTCTCTTTCATTCCCTCTGCACACACTGTTTATTTTGGTGCTCTTTTACACCCTGAGGCCTTACGGCACAGGCGAACGAAAACATCACGCCCGGCTTCCAATCCGGTGACTCGACTGCTCACAGAGACGCCGGAGTGAAGAGGGGATTACGTGTTCCTCTCTTAAATTCTGCTGTCTCTGTGTCCCGGACGGATGCTCTCGCTGTGAAACACACGAGAGAGTCTCGGCTTATAAGTTTGGAATAAATACGATTGTGAAATAATCTCTTCTGCTCACCAAGAATACAATTATTTGAACAGAAATAGTGAAAAATTATTACAATGTAAACAAACTGTTTTCTATGTGAATATATAGTACAGTGTAATTTGTCACATGATCCTTCAGAAATCATTCTGATATGGTAATTTGATGCTCACTTATTATCGATTATTATTGGTGATCAGTTCTTATTAATGGAATGATAATAATGAATGACCACAATCATTTTTTCTCAGAATATTTTTATGAATAGAGTTCAAAAGAACAGTTTTATTTATTTATTTCTATATATTTTATAACATTATGAATGCATTTACTGTCACTTTCAATCAATTTAAAGGGTCCTTGATTATGATTTCACTCTTTCAACTTCAGTTAGTGTGTGATGTTGCTGTTTGAGCAGATCTTGTGAAGTTACGACGCTCAAAGTTCAATGAAAAGAGAGAGATTTCTGTGTTTAAGGACTACAACAAACGGCTGGAAGGAACTACAACGAGCTTCTTCGTGGGTTGGTGACATCACTAACTATAACATTTACATAAACCCCGCCCCTGAGAACACACATCGAAGGGGGCAGGGCCATGTTGTGCTGCTTTAGAGTTGTTGCAGTCGAGTGCTGTTGATGCCGTCATTTTACGCCACAAACGAGGGTCGATTCAAGGAAAAAAGACGAACGTGACGACACATGCTAGTGACGAGTCGATCAACATCAATTTATCCACGAACCGTTCAGAAACGTCTTCCTGAGTCTCTCCATCAGTTTGAACACTTTCCTCATTTTGTCTGCGTGAGATTCTCCAGCTTTGTTGAAGCTCCGCCCTCTTCTGGAGCAGCAGCTCATTTGCATTTAAAGGGACGCGCACAATAAATGACGAGCTCTAATAAATGATCTGATTTCTGAAGTATCATGTGACACTGAAGATGAAAATTCAGCTTTGATCACAGGAATAAATTACAATACATGCAAATAGAAAATCATTTTGATTTGAAAACAGTTGTTGACAATATTTTTGTTTTTGCTGTATTGGTCTTGGTGAACAGAAGATGTACGTTTTATTTAGTTATTTTATTTACTTATATACAGTAATATTGCCATTATCATGATAGAGTATATTTAAATTAAATTAAAAGCAAACAAAACTATTGTTTCACATCCATGATTTATTTTCATTTTCTCCGTTCTCGGAGCGTGAACCGGTTTGAAAGCGCTTGGCTCGATGTGCGCGAGTGCGGAGTCTGGTGAGAGGAGGTCGAGTGAAAACAAAGAAAAGGAAAAACATCACAACAATGGAGGGCTGTTTACCGCGAACGGGCGAGCGGCTGAACGGGATGAGAGGAGGCGACGCTGATGCGTATTGACGGCTGATCTCGGAGAATGTGGCCGTACGGATCAGCGCTAACTCCCTCTCACGGCCCATCAGAGCCGGCCGCTCTCATCCACGCTAAAACAACACCAGCCGCTCTCAGTCCTCTTACAGCTCTTTCCCAGCTGCCAAACGCCTCGCAGCCTCTTGTCCGGATAACAATGGAAGAAGAGCATCGGTGAAATTCACAAGCACTTCCCTGCAGTTATTGATGGACAGAGGACGTCTGTTACTGACAAAAGATACACATCTACGAGCAAAAGTAAAAAAAAAAAAGAGCCTGAATCGCTCCACGACTCAGAATGTGTGTTTAAGCTTTAATAATTCACATCCAGCCCGTCAAAGGCCTGATATCAGCATAAGACAACATAAAGCTTCTACGCACCAAATCTCACCTCCGCGCGAGTAACGTACGGTGCGTGACGGGAGCTTCATACGGCCGTGGCGCTGTTAGAATTAGCGTTAGTTTGTTTTTCCGATACCAGCAGCTGTCAGTGGATCAGACCGTCGGCTCATGTTCACACAGGTCTGCTCACTGACACCAGACGCTCTCAGTGACACGTAACAAACCTCATGCTGGAATGGTCGCTATGAACAGCTGCCAGCGAGGGCGAGCCGGCCTCGAACCCGCTGCCAAGGGTCCTCATTAAAATACCAGAGGCTGAACTGGCATGAGCCCCGACATTCAACTACCCAGACACTCGATAAAAGCTTTCTTTTCCATGCAAATCAGAGCGTTTGTCCTAATCAGCTGTGACGGCGAATTTCTAATTCAACTTAATTACAACTTAACAAGTGTAACAATCTCAAGTACTGACTTTGTGCTTTATTTATTGTTAAAAGTGTCTATTTCGAGCGAATGTCAATGGATAATTCACGTCAGATCTTGAAAATAAATGGAAGCGTTTCCTCACCTGTCCTTGCGCACACCGTCTCGTACACCACATGATGTCCACTGGTGCTGCTGTGACCGGCTGGAGTCTCAAATAATGCTTTCCTGTGGACAGATTGTTAAACGGTGTTAAACTGCTTTTGCTTTTTTTAGATTCTATATATATATATATATACATACACACACACACATATTGGGAAAACACTTGTTAATTGGACAAACGGAGCACAAAAATGCATTAATATTACCATGAACTGCATCAGCCCAGCTATATGAAACAATTATTAACATACATTTCATAACACCATTTGACATCATTTACATCAGGGCTGCAACTATATATAGCAAAAATGTGCAATTTGACGCAGATTTATATGGACAAAAAGAAAGATGAAATTCTGATGAGATCTTAATAACAGTAAAGCAGATACTTACATTAAATGCATATGAATATCTGTCAATAATATGTCTTGGTAAGATGATATTTTAATGCTTAGTTTTATGATCAAATTCCTCAAAAGATGATGATCGTATTTGATCTGAAGGTGAACGTTTGCACAGTTACACCAAGGCTCTGTTTACACATTGTTATTAAGATGTGTTTTGGTCGATCGGATCGAAAGTAGATGACGCTAAATACCGGTGTAAAAGGAGAGGAAACCGTTTTGAGCTTGTAGACGAGGGAGACACATTCCCGTTCACACCTGGTGTTTTAGGGTTCGTTCACACTTGTCATGTTTGGTTGGATTAAAACGAACTCTGGTGCGATTGCTCAGTAAGTGCGGTTCATATGTGAACGCATATATGAACGCGACACGGACCAAAGACACGTAAACCAACCAAAAACAGGACGTGATGTCACGAGAGTCAGCTGATGTGACGACGCGGGAAAATCGGCAAATCCAAAATGAGTCGAGGGCAAACGTGAAGTTTCTGGAAATCCTGCTGCTGTTTTGAACATTTGATGAGCTCTTCGTGATTCTCAGCTGGTGAAAATAAAGCATGAAATGAAGGCGTTTAATCCAGAACACAGCGTTGTTTTGAGTGTTCGGTAAGCGAGTCCGTCGCCAAATATACGTCATAAAAGCCGACCGATCGGGTCGTGACCGTATCCCTACGCCTTCGGTTCGGTGACTTTAGTTAAAAATGCCAGTGTGAACGCTGAGAGGACCAGGACTATGTGTTCTGTTTGTTTTTTGGTCCGGACCAAACGAACTACAAGTGTGAACGCACCCCTATTCCATCTCTTTTTCCACTTTTAACGTCACACTTGGTACACTTTTTGTCTTCAAACCAAACTTGGGTCTTTAGCCGACAAAGTTTAATTCCCATCAGGCTAGCGTGCATTGGATCAGCAGGCGGTCCTTTGTGGCCGTTCGAACACATTCAACCACATGAGCGTTTAAACTACGAAAGCAATCCAGTCGGATGCGTTTCCGGCTTCCTCTTGAAGTGGTTGAAAGTGGACAAGCTCAAAATAATTTAAACCTCGTTTACACCTGTATTTAGCGCCATCCAATTGACCCTTCGCAAACAGTTTGATTGACAGGCGATCTGACCAATCATAATCCGTCATTGTGTGGGTCAAAGCGGTCAGGGGAGTGAGTAGATGAACGTTGGTGAACTTGAATCACGTCTTGAAACAACATTCCTTCTGATGTTCATTCATGTTTATTTGATGCTATAAATGAACTAGAGATGATCGACACATTAAACACACACTAGACGCTATTGATTCATTCAACTGCTTTAAAACATGACAAAACTGTTTCACACGTTGTCAGTGTCTCTTTGCTCTTCACTGCGTGAGAACATGATGTGTGGCGTGAGAGCGCATGGCTTGTCGGGTATAGCAACAGGCTTTGCGGGTTTTGATCCGATACCAGGTGGAAAAAGGGCTAAAAACACCTTTTACTTGCTAAAAAAAAGTCTAAACTATCAGACGACAGAAGTCATGTAGTAGATTGTGAGCAACAGGATTATCAGCAAAGCTCATGTTGAGCATTTAGAGGTTTAGAAATTTGTGTATCAAATATGATACAGTGGTTTTGTAAGGCAAAAGCAATTCAAAAGCAGTTTAAAAAAGCCCAGCGTTATCAAACATCCTGTAGAACGGCCCATGAATACAAAGAAAACCTTGCAGAGTAGATACACAAATACAGTAGAACTACAATACACTACTTCTGTGCTTCACAGAAAGCCATCATTCTTCTCTTTCTGTGCCTTTTGAGTCGTAAGTCGTGAGTTCAACAGCTCTAATTGACCTCCATCATCACGCCGCTCCCTGACAATTAATGGCAGGAATAATGTGGCCTCTCTCAAAGAAGGCTTGGCCACTGAGAGCGAAAGCAATTATCTGAGGCAGAAACAGGGCCCAACATGCCTGTAACTTTGCACGTTAAATCCGCTAAGCATTTTTTGGGAACAATAAATAAAGCTGAGCTAGTATTAAGCTCAAGAAGCAGAACGGGAGCTCGCCAGGCCGGCATTAGCGCACTAATGAGGGAGCACAGTGCTGCCTTGTAGGGTCCACAGAGTTGTCCTTTCATTTGGCTGCTCAACCTTGGGCCGGCAGCACAGATAGAAACACTCTAAATTATACGTAAGATCTCTCTATGCAGGAAATGACACTTCAGTGCTTTATTGGTGACTGGAGTTGAAGACTATTAGTGCTGGTCGGTCAGATGTCAGCGGGCCGCTTGCCAGCACTAGCATGCAACTGTAGGTGTGGAACTTATTAAATCGAGGCTGTAAATTACGATTTTGCTAGTCTTTACAAGGCCAAATCCATTTAGACTTTAAATAAAGCCGTATTATGTTCTTTTTTTTCTGTGAAACACAAAAGGAGATCTTAAGAGTATCACGATAGCCCATATGAATCATGTGCTACACACATTATTAAAGTCTCTTGCCAGTTCTTAGTACTTATCTGTGAAATTTACTCGCAATTTCTAAGTGAAAATGGTTTCAGAGTAAATCCTACATCCAAGACTTTTCACTGGAGTCATAGAACAAATTTGTAAGAAGAACAGACATTTAAGATGTTATTCACGAATAAAATCCAGAAGGTTCCATCAGTTAATGCCTCAATTAACAATGAGCAATACGTTTGTACAGTATTCATCATTGTTTAAGTTAGTTCATAAAAATGCAACGGTTCATTTGTATCTTTCAGTCACTTCGATGTGGTGTCGAATGCTGACTCTCGGGAGCCTCAAACCTGAGACTTCAGATACCATAAGGATTCAGATTTGCTTTGTCTTCTGACGAGCACTCATTCCATTCACCTCTGTGGAACCTTTGCTGGACATCTGCGGAACATTGCAGTGGTCTCTCCACCCCGCGCACAGATAAGCGTTTCCTCTAAAAGAGCAAAACATCACTGGAGAGTCTTTTTAAAGATGACTTTCCATTTGTTTTACATTCGCTTTGCTGGGTACTCAAAGCGCTTTACATATGGAAGGGGGAATCTCCTCAACCACACACCAGCTGATTGGTGGAGTGGAGACAGAGTGATGGAGCCAATCAGTGTATGGGGATGATTAGGAGGCCGTGATGGCGGGCCAATGGCCAAATATGGCCAGGATGTCGGGGTTACACCCCTACTCTTTTCGAAGAAGGATTTTTAACGACCACAGAGAGTCAGGACCTCGGTTTAAACGTCTCATCCGAAGGACGGTGCTTTTTTGACATCATAGAGTCCCCATCACTATACTGGGGCGTTAGGACCACAGATCACAGGGTGAGCGCCCCCTGCTGGCCTCACTAACACCTCTACCAGCAGCAACCTAGTTTTCCCAGAAGGTCGCCCATCCAGGTACTGACCACACTCAACCCTGCTTAGCTTCAGTGGGCAACCAGTCTAGGGCTACAGGGTGACATGGCTGCTTGCGGGATACACTTGTCTGCCTTGGACGTCCACGGTCATTAAGGGCTCTGGATGAAGATTAAGTATCCATAGCAGCATCTTCAGCCTTCTGATGCTGAAGACTCGACTGGGCTCCCACCCACGGGTGTAGCGGCTCAGTCGGAGTTTAATGCTTAGTTGGCAGCCATACTTGCCTGGGCTTAGAGTTTCGGATTAGAGTGGAATCCTCCACCGTGTCCTGAGTGCTTGCAGTTGGATGATTGGTATCTATCACAGCTGTGTCCTGCCCCAGTGTCTTTCTTCCCAGAAATGCATGATAACTCATGGAAGGTACCTTTCACTGCCCAGTTCTGTTCAGTTTGTGGGTTCATCCACCCTCAACAGTGGGGCAGTCAAGGAATACTTGGAGGTTCCCCAGATAGAGCGAGCGATTGCACTGCGTTTATGGCCACAAAATGCTGCCATCTGGAGGAATCGTCCCCACCTCCCATCCTAGGCCTGCAAGTTTACTTCGCCCCTAGAAGCAAAGGCATTACAGTGCTGCCGGACAGGCTGCCTCCACCTCGCATGCCACGGCTCTCCTGCAGGTCCATCAGGTAAAGGCACTTAAAGATCTGCAAGAGGGTAGTTCTGAGCCGAACTGAGCAAGAACGGTGCTCGGTTACTGATTTTTTAGAGCGACTAAAGTCTCTCGGTCAAATGACGTCCAACGTGGCGGTCAAGGAACGCCATCTCTGACTTAACCTTGCTGAGATGAGGGACGCTCACAAAGTTCATTTTCTTGACACTTTCATCTTGGAGGGTGGACCCTTTGTCCAGAAGGTCTCAGCAGTCTTGCTCCCCATGACTACAGTGCCATCTTCAGGCCACCGAGGGTACACACCTTGTTTTGCTCATCACCGAGAGTTTCCACACCAGCTACACTGCAGCGTTGAGCCTCCGGCCGGAATTAGCTGCACGAATCTCAAGCTGTCTTGTGGACATCTCGACATGGATGGAAGAACATCACCCACAGCTCAACCTGGCAAAGACTGAACTTCTCGTCTTCCCTGCCAATCTGACTCTACAACACCATTTCAACATCCAGCTAGGTGCATCCGCAACTACCCCATCAAATTCGCCCAAAAATCTTGCCGTTATCTTTGATGACCAACTGACCTTCAAAGACCACATCTCAAAGACAGCTCGGTCATGCAGATTTGCACTACACAACATCAGGAAAATCAGACCCTTTCTGACCGAGCAGGCAACACAACTTCTCGTCCAGGCCCTGGTCAATGCTCTTCTGGCTGGACTGCCGTCAAGTGCAATCAAACCTCTTCTGCTGCACGTCTTGTCATCAACGAGCCCTTACAACTCTACGTTCCCACCAGAAGCCTGCGATCACCAAAGGAGCGAAGGGTACCGTCACCGAGAGGCACAAAATCAGTCTCCAGAACATTCTCGTTCACTGTTCCTTGCCGGTGGAATGATCTCCCTACCTCCATCAGGAACGCAGAATCCCTGGCAATACTCAAAAGACAGCTAAAAACTCATCTGAAAAAAACAAAACTATCCTATTATTTCCTCTAATCCCTCTCTTTTCTAGTTTATCTACTCCGAGCAACGTCTGAAACTTGTATTGTGAGCACTTCTATGTCACTAATTAGAATTCATATTTATGGTCTTTCCAATTCTATAAAAGATACTTAGCTATGATTTAAGATGACCGGTTACTTATTGTAACTAGTTTAGTTACTGATCACTAATAAAGAGTGTGAGGCATAATATACAGTGGCAGATAACTACTCGTTCAACAAATGATGTTTTATTAACAAAGTTCGGGAGGAACACGTTCAAATGATCTAACTGATCATCACATCACAATCAGCACGAGCGGAGACCAGTATATTGACACACAAACACACACACACACGTCCTGAAGTCTAATCAAACAGTGCATGGAGTCCAAAAGCAAACGGAACAAATTCTGTCAACAATCATTGCTGTACTGTCCCTCTTTGTTCCACTTTCAACCGGTTTCATCTTTTTCTTTCTTCTGGCATCATCAGGGCTTAAAAATTTTTTTAAATACTTGAGATCAATAGCGAGTACATCTTTTTTATTGCCAGCTTGCATAATATCAAAGCTGTTAACGTTTTATGAAATAAAATGCACAATTTCTGCAATGCTTTCACTAATTATTTTGCGTTCAAATTCAAACGGAAAAAAAACAAAAAAATGTTCCCTATTACTGAAGAGGTCAATGTCAGTTTAGTTCTGCACTCCTATCATAACCACTGCCGTCTACACTGTACATGATGAGAGAATCCCAGAGGTGAACTGAAGCGGTCCGTTTATTACTAGTTCTAGTCCTGACTGAGTCTGCGGTTCAAGTTCTCTGGAGCTCACAGAGTGCGGGGTTTACATCCCGACAACTCCGTCTAGTTCGGTTTCGGGTCAGTGTTGGGGTTAGTTGTGTTTTTATCCCGGCGCTCTTTGGCTCTTTTGTTTTGTTTGTTTCTATGTGCCGTTTGCTCTGCTCTCGATTTCTTAACTATGTCTTTGATACCTGATTATCGGTTTTCTCTGTCCGGTGCTATTCATCGTCAACCAATCACAGTGTCCCAGTCATGTTCTTCTCATGCCTTATTCTGCTCTACACAGCTGATTTGGATCCAGAGTTTCCCCATTTTTGTTCATAGAAAAGCCTCTCCTCATCCCTTCACCCAAATCTGACAGAAACATGCGTTTTCCGTGGGGACTAACTTACGCCTCTGATCGGAGACGTGTGATTGGTTATAATGCTCGATGCGGTTTCATTCATTTTCATTTTTCACTTTAGACAAGAAAGATTTCATTTAATTGTACAGGGGCGTATCTTGATTCTGGAAGCACACGTTCATTTCCGACCCTGATCCGCACTTTTTTAGGATTCAAGATTTAGTTACTTGAAATTAAATACTTGTAACTGACATAAAAGTTACAAGAAAATAACAAAACACTTTATTTCAGTTAGTTTCATTTCATTGAACTTTAAATAAAAAAAAACGACAACTATCGATCCAACTCCAACTCCTCGTCTTCTCCTGTCTCTTATTCTCCGTTCCTCTTCCCTTCTTTAGTCAGTTCAGTGCTTCCATAATGAATTTTTGCTTTTTGAGCTTCCGTTTTTCCCACACTTTCCCATGTCACACAGGCCAACCACAAAAATGCAGCGCTGCGGAGAGAGTGAGGGGCTCTGGAATTCCACACGGAGAGGGTAAACACGGCACGGGCCGCGAGCAAACACTGCAGCCGCCCCCCTTCAACTCCGCATAACCCTCCTCTGTCTTCAGCAGTCTCTCATATCTCTCTAATGTCTCTCCTGCTCTTTCAGCTCTCGCTTCATTCACCCTTTCAGGAATTACCTCCATTTCCTGCCGCTCCCACGTGCGCCTTTCCAAGCAGTATCATTTACTCAAGACTGTCTCTCTGTATATCCCAAAAAGAGTGATGAAATCTTCCCGATCCTCACATGACCGTCCTCTCTGGACACAGAACGATCTTTCCAGCGGAGAGACCTTTAGATTAAGCTCACCGTCGTCCGAACGCTCTTTTCCAGCAAAGCATGAATTACAGTCCACTTTTGTTTCAGAATGTTGCTAATACATTTAATTCTTGATCTTGCTGCCGATTTTCACCTGAAGCGCAAACTTTATCGACTTTGATATGAAATGTGTGTCTGTCCTCCTTAAACTCTGATACAAATCAATCCCATCTCCTTCCTGGAGGGAAGAAATTCATATAAATGAGAGTGAGAAAATGTTGATTTCTGAGTGAACTTTAAAAGCTTTCTCTGAAATACAAAGCCCTGCGTCTGCTCCGTTCACGATCTCTCCTCGTCCCGGAGCATGAAAGCGTTTGAACTGACATGTTTGATTCATTTATTTGAATTCGTTTCACTCAATCTGCTTGTTTCAAAATATTCAACTGATTTTTTTTTTTTTTTTTTTTAAATATAATAATGTGTGCGTGTTTTCAGGGGCGGGGTTTATGTACATTTTCGGGTTAGTGATGTCACTAACCCAGGAAGAAGCTCGTTGTAGTTCCTATCAGACGCTTGTTGTAGTCCTTAAACAGACAATTCATCAGAAAATATCTCTCTTTTCTTTAAACTTTGAGCGTCGTAACTTTACACAGGTTGTTTCTGCTCAAACAGCAACGTCACACACTAACTAAAGTTAAAAAAGAGAAATCACGATCAAGATTTAATCGAGGTTTAAAGCACCATTTCCATGGTAACACACCGAATTTTAAGTGTATAAGCTTTCGAATGATGCCAAATTGATGATAATTATTAAAATATGACATAGGATCAATCTTTATCACAGTTAAAAATGTGTGAACTGCATTAAATGCCAATTATAAAAAGCGGCGTTTTATAGATGTAGTCACAGAATAAGTTCATCACATTCACATATCAACATGTCCCACAAAGTTTGGCATCCAGAAAGTGTCTCATTTTGAACATACTAAACCAGTTGCTTCATATTCTAAACTCAAACCAACGTCATTTACATCTTTTAGCTAAATCGCCCAGTCTGTCTGCAGTTTAATCTGTATCTTCCAGCCTTTCAGTGATTGGAAACATTAAGGTAATCTTTAACAAAATCACACAGAGAAAAACTATTTGCATCCCTCCACCACATCAATCAGCCATTTATGACGGAGACGACCCCACCACGGTGGGCCACATGCTTTTAGCTGTTTTCTCAGAGCTTGCTAATGTTCTGTAAATGGGCCAAGTGTGCAGTAACTAGGCTGCAGTGCATCGTGGGAAACAAGAGCAGTGGGACTCTCGTTCTGTGGTCCGAGCGCTGCGCTCACCTCCCACCGTTCTGCCTGCAAATCTCAAAACAAAATCAGATTTCCACAGCACGCATGCACACGGCCAGCCGCCCAACCGCACTGTTTACTTAACGGGAAAAAGCCTGTGTGTGACGACAATTAACGCAAATGTAATTAACATTCCATAATGTTCTTCTACACAACAATCACTAATGCAAACAACACATGAGTAGTGTGGAAAATCTTTGCTTTTGTTCATTTGTAAACTCTCAACATTGCTGAATAGTTTCAAAGCAGCAGTGGACGAGAAGCACAGTGACCGGTGCCGGTGCGTGGTCAAACATCTCTGTCACGATTAGTGAGATTTAAGAACTGACACATCACTGACCGCGCCTAGTCGTGTGTGTTTATATACAGGGTCGGGGGAGTAACGAAATACAAGTCACTTAGTGATGCATTTAAAATAGAAAATGTGAGTGACTGTGTTTGATTTGAAATGGGTGGTAATCAGATCACAGTTCCATCTGAAAAGTGTTTTAGATTACCAAAGTGATTACTTTGAGTTTTAATGTCATTTAAACAGCGATTGGTGATTCTCTGACTCTGACCGTCTGAAAAAGACGAGTTCAGTTTCATGTTTTCCACTGTTTTCATGTTTTGGGAGTCATTTTATAATTCACTCGACACTGTGACAATTTGTTTTTCCCTCACAATTGTGAGATTTAAACTCACAATTGCAAGTTATAAAGTCAGAATTGGGAGATACAAACTTGCAATACTGACTTTTTTATTGCAATTGTGAATTTAGTATGAGTTTATATCTCATAATTCTGACTTTTCTCAATATTGTGAGTTTATATCTCATAATTCTGACTTTTCTCAATATTGTGAGTTTATATCTCATAATTCTGACTTTTCTCAATATTGTGAGTTTATGTCTCATAATTCTGACTTTTCTCAGTATTGTGAGTTTATATCTCATAATTCTGACTTTTCTCAATATTGTGAGTTTATATCTCATAATTCTGACTTTTCTCAATATTGTGAGTTTATGTCTCATAATTCTGACTTTTCTCAGTATTGTGAGTTTATATCTCATAATTCTGACTTTTCTCAATATTGTGAGTTTATGTCTCATAATTCTGACTTTTCTCAATATTGTCAGTTTATATCTCATAATTCTGACTTTTCTCAATATTGTCAGTTTATATCTCATAATTCTGACTTTTCTCAATATTTTCAGTTTATATCTCATAATTCTGACTTTTCTCAATATTGTGAGTTTATATCTCATAATTCTGACTTTTCTCAATATTTTCAGTTTATATCTCATAATTCTGACTTTTCTCAATATTGTCAGTTTATATCTCATAATTCTGACTTTTCTCAATATTGTCAGTTTATATCTCATAATTCTGACTTTTCTCAATATTGTCAGTTTATATCTCATAATTCTGACTTTTCTCAATATTGTCAGTTTATATCTCATAATTCTGACTTTTCTCAATATTGTGAGTTTATATCTCATAATTCTGACTTTTCTCAATATTGTCAGTTTATATCTCATAATTCTGACTTTTCTCAATATTGTGAGTTTATATCTCATAATTCTGACTTTTCTCAATATTGTCAGTTTATGTCTCATAATTCTGACTTTTCTCAATATTGTGAGTTTATGTCTCATAATTCTGACTTTTCTCAATATTGTCAGTTTATATCTCATAATTCTGACTTTTCTCAATATTGTCAGTTTATATCTCATAATTCTGACTTTTCTCAATATTTTCAGTTTATATCTCATAATTCTGACTTTTCTCAATATTGTGAGTTTATATCTCATAATTCTGACTTTTCTCAATATTTTCAGTTTATATCTCATAATTCTGACTTTTCTCAATATTGTCAGTTTATATCTCATAATTCTGACTTTTCTCAATATTGTCAGTTTATATCTCATAATTCTGACTTTTCTCAATATTGTCAGTTTATATCTCATAATTCTGACTTTTCTCAATATTGTCAGTTTATATCTCATAATTCTGACTTTTCTCAATATTGTGAGTTTATATCTCATAATTCTGACTTTTCTCAATATTGTCAGTTTATATCTCATAATTCTGACTTTTCTCAATATTGTCAGTTTATATCTCATAATTCTGACTTTTCTCAATATTGTGAGTTTATATCTCATAATTCTGACTTTATAACTCATAATTGCAACTTTATATCACACAATTCTGAGGGAAAAAGTCAGAATTGAGAGATAAAAACTCTCAATTTCCTTTTTTGTGTTTGTTCCACACTTATTAGTATTCCAAAGTATTCTAAAGTATTTAGATGAAGTGACTAAACTTGAGTAATGTAACGAAATACGTTACAAATGACTTTTTAAAGCATGTATTTTGTCATCTGTAGTGAAACACATTTTAAAGTAACCCACCCAGCGCTGATTATAAAGCCGTAACTAATAATAACGATCGCTGTGTTCAAATGATTATAAAGGCAGTTTTCTCTCTAGAACTGTTAAAAAGTTTCAAAAATATGAAAATGTTTTCAACATAATATATGAAATGATCATGTGACACTGAAGACTGGAGTAATGATGCTGAAAATTCAGGAATAAATCACACTGAACTATATATTCACATTGTAAAAATATTACTGTATTTTTCATCAAATAAATGCGGTCTTGGTGAGCAGAAGAGGTTTGTATGGTACTGTCACTCACTGCACAGTTTCTATGATTAATTGCACCAAACATTAAAATAGGTAATCATAAATATCTTTACACATTTAATCCCCAAATTAATGTGCAAGCAGAAGGAAGTACATTTTAAATCATGTTTAATGGCATATTTTATAAGGCTAATATTACCAAAATTAATAGCAATATTTCAATATATTATTATAGCAGCAAAATCCATATAATGAATGTGTTTGTCATTCCTTCTTGTGGGAAACCACAATTAAATGCCAGTTACAGTGTATTGTGTAACCAAAATAAGATTTTATGCATAATGCAGGACTTTTAATTCGAAACAAGCCTGAAACACAAGCACAAACACGCAGCAGTAATGCGTTTTCACTTCGACCCTCCAGCGCTCGTGTTTATTTAAATCACAGCCATTTGAAGTTTAATAATCACATTAGACACACTTCAATCAACAATCTGATGTGACATAATTTTGAACTAAAATGAAGCTCGTTTGGAGTTCGAAACCTGATCCTTCCAGAAATGTTTCGGCTGGTAAACACCTCTGAACTCCCATTGGTCGGTGGCGATGACATAATAAGTGGGCTCCGCCTTTTACCTGTTCATTTCTTCTGTTTATTCCCATGCGTGTCAAACTTTTCACCAATAATCAAAGAACTAAAAGAGCTGCGCTGCGACCTAGGCTTTTTATGACCTTAAATTTGATTCAACTGAATGCAAGCGTTTTTAAGGACCCACAGGGACTCAAGCAGATGTAGATTTGTGGTGCAGACCCACCTTCAGACAGGTAACAGTGTGCAAACAGCCTTAGGTCTTACTTGTGGAGAGAGTGGGCGACAGTTTTCCGTGCGCGTCCGTCTCTGGGCGTGCTGCTGGGAGGTTTCGGGGTGAGCGTGAGGACGCCTGCGCCGCCCGCCTGACTCGGGGTGTGTCTGAACTGGTTCAGGGGGCTGCTGGGAGCGTGAGGTCGTGCTGAGGCCGCGGGCACGAGGGCGTGTGACGCCAGAACGGCCTGAGACACACATAAGGACAAGAGTTAGTCGATGTGCGCTGGTACATTCATTCACACTGGTTCCTGACATTCTGATGAACATAAAATGCCTTTGCAATCTAATTTAAAATGATGTTCGGAAATAAAAGACGTTCTTGTATCCCAGTTTAATATGCAGCATAAACTGAAGACAGTTCACATCTATACGGATGAGTATATTAGCGTTTACACCAATGCACGACGACATTATGTTTATTATTAGCACTATAATGTCTTTAAATGACCGAGCTCTTTAAAGTCGGAAGGTGTTCCGAACGCGATTCCAATATCTTTGTCATTATTTTGAAAGTAAACTGGAGCTGGAGCCATACAGTTATGGCGATTGTTATCATCCTCGGTTTAAACAGGCTGTAGTTGAGCGTGATGACCGGCGGGACACTGGCTCGATGGTGGGACCGCTTGTCCTGACCAATGAGCCAAAGTGAGTTTTCAAGAAACAGTTTAGCTACACACTTCATCTATAATAATAATAATAAAAGCAATGGGTGGTCGTGGCCTAGTGGTGAGGGAGTCGGGCTTGTAATCTGAAGGTTGCCGGTTCGATTCCCACTCCGGCAGGAATTGAAGGTGGGGATTGTGAATAAAGAGCACTCTCTCCACCTTCAACACCATGACTAAAGAGCCCTTGAGCAAGACACCTGACCCGTAATCGCTCCCCTTGTAAGTCGCTTTGGATAAAAGCGTCTGCTAAATGATGAAAAATGACCCTTTGCAAAGACCCGCCCCCTTTAGTTACTGTTGCTACAGTGGGGCAAAAAAGTCTTTAGCCAGCAACCAATTGTGCAATTTCACCCGCTTAAAACGACGTAATTTTCATCATAGGCACACTTCAACTATGAGAGACAGAATGAGAACAAAAAATCCAGAAAAATCACATTGTCTGATTTTTAAAGAATTGATTTGCAAATTATGTTGGCTGACTAAATACTTTTTTTTGCCGCTCTCACGCCACACATCATGTTCTCACGCGGTGAAGAGCAAAGAGACACTGACAACGACTGAAACAGTTTTGTCATGTTTTAAAGCAGTTGAATGAATCAATAGCGTCTAGTGTGTGTTTAATGTGTCGATCATCTCTAGTTCATTTATAGCATCAAATAAACATGAATGAACATCAGAAGGAATGTTGTTTCAAGACGTGATTCAAGTTCACCAACGTTATGATTGGTCAGATCGCCTGTCAATCAAACTGTTTGCGGAAGGTCAATTTAACTGCAACATTGATGCACAAAATCTGAATGTTTTAATATTTTCCAATTGATTTCACAGGAGCATTGTTACTTTACTTATATTACCGGTCAGAAGTTTGCAATCATTCAAATTGTTACTGACAGTAAAAACATTAATATTGTGAAATATTATGATCATTTAAATGAGCAGTTTTCTATTTCAAACTATGTTAAAATGTCATTTATTCCTGAGATCAGAGCTGACTTTTTTCAGCATCATTACACAAGACTTCAGTGTCACACGATGCTTGAAAACTGTGCTTTTAATGGCACTTTTGATCAATTTAATTCACTAATTATCCCAAACTTTACTCCCCTTCAAGCCATCCAAGGTGTAAATGATTTTCTTCTTCCTGATGAACACAATCTGAGTTACAATATCCATCCATCATAAACGTACTCCGTACGGCTCGGTTAATAAAGGCCTTCTGGAGCGAAGCGATGCGTTTGTGTAAAACAACATATCCAGTATATATTCGGTATTAAAAGCTTTTTTCTCGAGCGCATTTGGAAGGATCACGTGACACTTAAATTGACTCTTTATGACGAGTGTGTATTTGATTATCCTCTTAGATAGAGCGCAGAATCTGAGATATCTTCTTTGTTTACAATTGTAATGTTTGCTTGAAGTTTGAGTTCGAGTCGGAGGAATAAAGCGATTGTGTTGAGGAACGACCTTATCTCAGTCTTTATTAAAAGCAGCATTTTTCCCTCGAGTCATTTGAGGTCAAGCACAACAGCCTCCAAACGGCAGTTCATTCACTCACATGGAAGAAAGAAATGACACGGCTTATCATAACAGCCATTAAATACTTTATAATCGGACATACCAAAACACAGGAATTCTTCACATTTCATTCTTGTTTAGACAAGTTTTCATCTGAGTGAGCGCTTGGACTCGGTAAACATATTTTCCGTGCTGAAATGCGATTTAATGGCTACCGTTCATTGATTCGAAAGGGAACGAGAAAGCATTCTTTCCATCTCGGTCCTCTGGCGTTTGATGAATGAGCGGACGAGACGCACCGGTCGGCGGTTCGGAGTTGTGGGCCAGGAAAGGGCACCTTTCTAACGCTGCCAGGTGGCCACGGGCCAAACGTCAGAGGAGCCGTGGAGTCTGAACCCAATACAGATCACAGCGGCCCAATAACACACAGCCCGCTCGCTTTCCATCTCCGCTCTCCATCGCAAACCAACCCGACAAGCAAGAAGCAATCGTGGGTTCATGCTGTCAATCGATCAAAAACATTTTTCTGGAATCGCAATTAACTGAATCATGAATTCTTGTAACAATGTCACAGTTACTGCAGAAACAGTGTATTTTAAACGGCATCTTTTCATGAATGAAGGCCAGTCTCACTGATACTAACACTATATTTAAACATTAATTAAAGACATTCAACATGACAGTATAAGTGAAAGCTATCAATTTCAACATTTGAACAGTAACTTTTAATGCAAGCGAACTAAACACAATCAAACCCATTATAATAAATGTCATATAGCAGTCATCTAACGGGTGGGAAATATACAGAAATTGTTCTTTGATGAACTTTAATGACAGACGTCACAGAACTGCTTTATTAGGCTGCTGTCACTTTAAGATCTGCCGCTGCCGAACATCTCATTTCCTCGCAACTCTTTAAGACAAAATGGGCATAATTCTGTGTGTCATTGTTAGTTCAAGCGTGAAAGAGAACGAGAGCATCTTCTGTGCACGACACGACTCGTTTGTCTCGTGACGCTGCAGCATTCGCGTGAATAAGAGCGCGATCATATTATACGACGCAAGCCGCAGTGTGATGGTAAAAAAGAAGGCTGCATTAATTATGTTAAATATTTTTAACACGTTAAACTGAAAAAATGAATTGTATGCGTTAACGCACTCATTTTTTGAGGCAACAGTTAAAATGTCAATCAAATCAGCTCATCTTCGTAAAATGGCACGACTTTTTGCATTAACATATGTGATTTGATCTGAAAGCGAAACAACTACACTTTTAACATTTTTAGCATTTTTTTTAATATATATATATATATATATAAATTGTAACAATTAGATCTAAAACGTGGCAACCGTGTATGAATGAAAATGTATGAATGCATATTTGTCATTGTAACTGAACTGAGGGCTGCTGGTCATTTACAGCATCAAATAAACATGAATGAACATCAGAAGGAATGTTGTTTCAAGACGTGATTCAAGTTCACCGACGTTCATCTACTGACTCCCCTGACCGCTTTGACCCACACAATGCCGGATTATGATTGGTCAGATCGCCTGTCAATCAAACTGCCGGCGAAGAGTCAATGGCTAATGACAGACATTATTTAGTCACCTAGTATGAAAATGTAGTCGCATACGCAAGTAGGGTGACCGCCTGTCGCAGGACAGTAGATGTGATTCTGCGGGACAATGTGGAACGCTCGTGAGATAAATTTACTACTATCATGCTATGCAAATATTGATTTACATTCGTTGGCAAACTTGGCATGGCGCACTGATTAATGTTTCAGCCGGTGGGTCACTAAATTGTTGATCTTCTGGGAACATTAAATTCACTTCTAGCGCACATGCAGTAGCCTATAATATCTGAGCGTCCAGTTTTGCATGAGAAGGGAAGCCCCACCGCGCAATTGATGCACTTTTGACATTTCTCATTATAATAACACAATAGAAACCGCCTAAATGAACTATTAACGTGAGATGTTATGTCTAAAAGTTGCAATCAATTTATGTATTGGTTAAAATGAATGGAGAATATCTAGTGTTTTTCGTAGGCTTGCGACCATTTGTGGCTGGCGCTGGGCATCCACGGGATCGGCGCATGTTCGTTGGAAATATTTGCCACCAGGATGGATAATTACATGCTTTAAATCATTCATTTGAGCAGCTCTTGAGGCTTTTATCTAGTATGTGAGATGAAATCCTTGCTGGTGTGGCTCCCTTCGCATGTTCAATCTCTTCCGTGAACACTTGATCCCCTCATATAAAAAAAAAAAAAAAAAAAAAAAAAAAAAAACCATCCTTCCCTTTTCCCTTCCTACTCCAGCTTATGGTACCGAGCAATGTATGAAACTTGAGCACTTCCTGTGTTATTTGCCAATTCATGAAGAATCGCTTGTTTGTTTTCCTCACTTGTAAGTCGCTTTGGATAAAAGCGTCTGCTAAATGACTAAATGTAAATGTCAATGGGCGAACGTGGTTAATGCTTACTTTGCTGTAAAAAAGTCTATATAACGCTAGTTTGTGCAACAAAGTACATGACTATTATGTGATATAAATTCTCATATTGACGTAAAATGCAGGCTGACTGAACATGACTCTTATTTCAGATTAGTTTTGAGCTCACAGACGAACTTTAACAGTTAAAGTCTGCATTTCAATGGTCTATTGTGATGTATATTGAATGGGGCGGGGCTTGATTTTGCTATTGGCGGATCTGTGACAGGTGGCCAGTAAACATGCCATCAAAGGCAAAATTTGTGACAATGTGGAAGAACTGGACATTTCAGATGAAAACATGTTTGAATGTGTACTTGGTCGAGTCCCAAAAGAAGAGCAGAGCTTCACGGGGAGCTTTAGGGAGTCTCCACTGATACAGGACTGACTCATAAACACAGATGACCACACACACACACTCTTCACTCATCTGCCCATTTCATTTATTTACTGTAATGCGCTGAGAGTACGATGGACGCCTCCTCCGAGGGTCCCGTGGCTTTAATGAAGCCCTCTGGATTGCTTCGCAGTATCAGGGAAGAGGAGATCTCCGTCAAGAAAGGTCTGAGGGGGTGGGGATGGCTTTCCCACAATCCCTTGCAGAACACAATCAACTTGTGCCAAGAAAAAAACAAATCTCCAATCGCATTAATTAGAGACGAACGTCGACACAGAACAGTGACATCAGCGCAGCTGAATTGCGACACTATTATAAATGCGCGTGCTAAGTCATGTTTACAGGATCTGATGTACTGTACGTGTGACGCGCACAGCTGAAAGAGAAACACGGGCAGATCATGTTTCATACGGACGAAATTCCACTCAAGAAACTGGAACATTATAATGAGAGTCATTGAGTATTTTACGTCCTTTTTTGCTGAAAAAGAAAGTCCATTTTAGGAGTACGCTATCGCAGAGACATTCACGAATAAAATGAAACATAAATATTAGTTGAAAAACTTGAGTTTAAGCACTGAAATGATTAACTTGGAAATAAAAACTAAAACTAACTACAACTAAATAACTTAAACCTAAATAGCAATATTTAAAAAAAAGCATATAACATAAAAATGTTATTTTTTTTGTTGCAAAATTTACATTTACAGAGTAAATAAATACATTTTTTCTATAATGCAGAAGGTTTTTTTTTTTTTTTTGAAGGGATGATAATGGTGAATGTAAATCATAAACAAATACTTTACAGTTGGGTTTAAAGATCGAAATTCTGTCATGTTGTTACACCCGTATGACCTTCGCTCATCTTCCTAACACAAATGAAGATATTTCTGATGAAATCCGAGCGGTTATTTTCATCCCCCATTGAAAGCAACAGAATGACCCCATTCGAGGTCCAGAAGAGCAGTGAGAATCCGTGACTGCAGTGGTTCAGTTTTTGGTTGAACTGAGCCTTTGAGGTATCTTGCTTTGTGAATGTGCTATTTATCACACAAATGATGTCAAAGGCATCGTCTAGTTCCTTCTCACCGAAAGTGAAAAAGAACCTTAATGATAGAAGTACTGGATAACACAACTGAAAATACAAATGCAGAACTTTCAAGTCAGAGACGCTTGGTGTAAAAACTAAATAAAATCAGTGAGAGAGCGAAAGAAGGACAGCGTTGAAACGTTTCAGTTGGCTTCTTTTAACTGTATAATTTTAAAAAAAGTGTCTGAAAATTTAAATTCAGATAAAGTGCTACCCAGAAACTTTTAAAAATATTGGACTGTACACATGCTGGTGGTTTGTTTCACTATAAATACATTTCTTTATTTTTGGCAATTATATATATATAAAAATTCTAACGAATGCCAATAATATGTTTCATTCCTGTTCTGAATACCATTTTTTGAAAAATGTTTTTTGTGAAGTGAAGGGAACTAAAACACATGTTAATAATGCAAACATTTTATTTTATTTACCAGCATTTTACACTGAATATTTCTGAATGCAATAATAAAATGTGACTTGTACACCGACGCAACGTTTGTTTTTTCTCTCTCAACAATGCAATGCCAGAAAATATGGGATGTAAATATGTCACCATGGTAAAGTTATCCGGCAGTGAAAACATGACTACACACAAGGACAAGTGCATATCTGCTAGTTGAGCCCTGTTCAATCCTGAAGAAACACTAATAGCTTCAATAATAAAGAAGCACTCGTCATGTTTGAGTGAAGCGATGAGCGGCGGGAGTCGTGTTACCTGGTGGCGCGTGCGGCTCTGGTCGAGCAGCTGTCTGGATCGCAGCTTCTGCTGCTGCAGCTGCTGGATGGCGAACTGGAGCTGGTAGCTTCCTGGGGCCGGCGGCTGCTTCTGAGCGCTGACCGAATAGCCATCACACACAGACTCGGCTTCACACGCAGCCCTGACGCTGAAGAGAAACGGCATAATCAATGGGATACACGCGGAGAAAACGAACTGAGGAGCATTTCCGTGCCCCAGCAGGCCTGATGAGAGAAAACATAACTGAAAAATGTTACAGATGCCAACAACGTCTTGCGTGAATGTAGATGAGATGCAATCAGTTCATGTGAGTTTCAAACAATTATTTGATTAATTATTAACATAATATTCATATTATGTCACATTTTTAGTTTGTGCAGTTGCTTAAAAAAAAAGAAAAAGTGTGTATTCATGCCAAAGTGTAAAAGGAGAGGATTCAATCTCTTTCAATTTGAGTTAAAGCTGCTGGACCTCAGTTTGGAATAAAGGGAAAAATGGTGCATTTTTGATGGTTCTTATGCATTATGATTGAGTTGATCAAGAAGAAAACCAATGGAAAGCAAATGAAAAGAGAGAACCTTTTTTTGACAAATAAAAAAGGATTTTTATTTATGCATCATTACTTGCTAAGACCGTAACACCTGCCCTTCAGAATGCAACAGAATCCAGGCGCAAATCAAGGGCTGGATTCACGAAACATTCTTAAGATTGCCATTTTCTTCTTATCTAATCACAAAGACGATGTGCAGATCGGATTCAGCGCTATGATCAACACGCAGGTGGAGCAGATCGAGTACATCACAGTAATATCACTTCATTCGGTAACGTAAGTAATGTTACGTATGATCACGTTTAAGCAATGCCTCTATTGCTTGTTTCTGGATGCAAAAATTCTATACTCTTCAAAAGATGCGTAATAGCGCCCCCTACTCTATAACAGTGAAAACAAAGATTGCCGGAAAATGGCGGGGAAGCGGTTACGTGCAGGACAGGCAAGCATGAGGTGAGGGAGAGGTGGACAAATGTAATTCATTAAACAAATCAAAGAAGATAATCCGAAATCAGAACGATAACTAGAAAGGAATAACAGGAGCAAACTAACGCAACAGCGCGGACTACACAAAACAATGGGAAAACTGAAACTGAGGGTTTCAATATAAAGAGAGACCAGATGGGACACAGGTGAACGGAATCGGTAACAAGGGAAAGAAAGTGGGTAACTATCACAACAGACAAAAAGCGGGAACACAATCAACAAAGGGTAGAGGAACAGAAACACAAGCAAACAATGAAAAACAAACTAATAGTTCATAAAACAGAATATAAACCTGATATTACTCCGTCCTCGGAAGTCGCATTCTGGCGCCGGAAACGTAAAAAAGCCAGTTTAAAGAAGAAGACTCCACAGGGAGGAGCCAGTGACCCGGAGCAGTGCCCATGGTGGAACAATGGAGAGAGGAGGCCTGTATGACTGAGGGATCCAGGCGGAGCTGAGGAGACAAAGACCCAGGGTGACACCAATGGACTGGAGGGCTGAGGCAGAACCACAGGCTTGTGGGACAGAGGTGGAGATGGGGGCTCGGCATACCTAGGTGGAGCCAGTGGGAGTGAGTCGGAGGCCCAGACGTCCGTGGTGCAACCAGAGGGATGATAGACTACGGTGGATCCGAGGGAGAGAGGAGTCAAGGTGGAGGCGACGGGTTGACAGGTCGAGGTGGAGTCCGAAGCTTGGAGGGCTATTGTGGAGCTAGGGGATTGGCACGACGGGGTGGAGCTGGGGACCTGGAAGCTCAATGCAGATCTGAGCAGCTGGGCGGAGTCAGCGAAGGAGGAGCTGAGGGGCTGAAGGGAGATAGGGGAGACGGGGTTGAGGAACAAGAAGGAGCTGACAGAGGAGGAGGGAGTGGACCCATAGTCAACGAAAAAGACTTGGAGCTGACCGAAGGAGGAGACGGGCAAACGGAGGAGGCCTAGGTAGAATTAGCAGTGAATGTGAGCTGGGATCAGGAGGATGTGACTTCCAAGGTAGGATGATGAATTGCACTTCGCTCCATGATATCCAACTCCACTAGCACTCCTTCAGGGAGGGACATGGGTGCCGGCTCACAAACCTGGTCAGACCTGGCAGGCTCGGACTCTGTGATGGACGTCGCCTCAGGCATGGGTCTAAGGCTGGTGTAGATTCTGGGTCTAAGGTGGGTTGTAGCTCTTTGTCCACATATGGAGAGTTCAGGTTCAGGGATGGATATTTGCTCAGGCTCGAGCTCCTGGACAGACATTGGAGCCGGCTCACACACCTGGTCAGACTCGGCCGGCTTTGCCTCTGGTGGGATATGGCTCTGGGTCCTTAACGGGCATGAAGAGAATTGAGGAAAGACCAGGAAGGACTTCAGAGGGAGGTGGGGTCACTGGAAAGAGGATCACCAGTGACTGGATGATGGATATGGGCTGGGTAGCCAAAGGGCATAATCTCTGTAGGTAGTAGCTCCCGCTGGCAGCATCTGAAAGAGTTGGTCCAGCCCACTCCAGAAACAGATCTCCAAGAAGTTGTCACTCCAGGACACCAGGTGGCTGAGCTTAAGGAACTCCTCCATGTAGTCTTCCAGGGGATGTCCATCCTGTGAGAGGGTGAGGAGAATATCTTCGGGGGTGATGGGTGAAAGAACGGCTAAATAATATCCATAAAACAGATCATAGAGCTTTGCGTCACAAATTATGGGAATTATGACGGGGGAAAGACTTTTTTGTGAATCTGGTCCCGGTAAAAAAGACAACAAACACTGTCAGGTCTAACTAGAAGGGAATGAGAGACTACTCACAATCCTCACAATCCATTGTTTTGATTGTTTTAAAGGAGCTTCACAGTTACTCTCACAGTACAAATATCTAAACATTGTTAAATAAAGATACATTCACATGAGAAGCAAAATTAGGTATTAAGTTTTGTTTTCTGGAAAAAGATATGATCGAAATGAAATGGCATCTTGTTTTAAGCATAAAGTCACTTAATTTTGATCTTTTTATTTTTCTTTAAAAAACAAGACTTCATATCTTAAGTCATTTTGCTTCTACATGTATCTTGGAAGGAAACAAAACAAAAACAGTGAAATATATGGACAAATAAAAGTATTAATGTTGCAAAGTACTTCAATTATGAAACAAATAAAATCGCAATAAACTCTACAGAACACAATATTGTCATATATGAATAAAACAATGAGTAATGTAAAGAAAGCAGCCAAATTTCTTTACGGCACATATAAAATGAAAGCTAAATACACAGATTTAGTGCGCAAATATCATATGTTATTATCTAGGCTAACTGTAATCTGTAGATATCTGTTGCTTTTCATAGACAAGAAATTTTCCAATTGTAAAAGTCTGACTTGAAAAATACTTTGAAAATAAAAGGAACGCATACGTCTCCAGACTCACTTGCAATTCTGGAGCAATTCTCCATAGTATGAATTCGTTCTTGGACAACAGCATCTGGTAAACGTATGAATGTGAAACTAAATACAGAAGTGAATTATTGTGGAATAACGCCGTAAACTTCAGAAAAGCAGTTCTACACGAGAACAGCAGAGCCGAAGACACTTGGGATCACAGAGCCATGTGAACAGAACCGTCCACCCATGCAATTCTCACAATTGGTGACCCATGACACGAGCTCAAATGACCACCACCTCACCACATCTACAACACAAACCTCTGTGTCGACCCGAACACTTCCAAACAGACCGTTGACGCTTTATCATCTGCTTCAAAACCAGTAGAGCACACATGCTTTCCACAATAAACAACACCAGAATAAATCTGAGGAACGTGAGATCTTCGCAAGTAGTGTCGGTTGTATGCATGCGCTACCTTTCTGACATGCCGATACGAAAAGTCACATGACAATGCAAGCCATTGTCCGTTTGACACCATTTCAACACGCTACCAGTGAGGAAGTATTTTGTTTTCGGCATAAATGAACCCCAGAAGCAGAATGTTATTAGTGTCATGCGATGATGGAGTGTTTCAAGGAACAGTGCGATAAATGCATGGAGATGTTGCAGTTTGAGCCGTGCCCCTGGCGTCCGCGTTGACTCATTAACACAACACTGTTATCCCGGGGTGGAATTTCTCACTCGCCAAGTAGAGGAAAGTCCTGTGAACCCCGAGCCATCTGGGTCCAATTAAGGTGAATAAAAAGCTTTTATTAAAATGAGGGCAGCATTGTATCCCTTACCACTATTTTTAGGCCCGACATGTGTGAGAAACCTTTGTCTCAGCAATAAAACAGCTATTCTGCTCCTCCTGTTTTAACAGAGGTCAGTCTGCATCAAAGTTGAAGTTAGGAAGCGGTTTTTGCTGTACAATGACCGCTTTTGTGTCAAACGATCAGGGAATAAATTGCTTCTCAATTCATGACTCCTTCAAATTAAACAGTATTTCTATGTTCCTCCCACTGTGAGGGATGAGATGGAGAAATGCTGAGTCAGTCGGGAGTGACAGAATCCCCCACGAGAGACTGAGGAGGAGACGTCTCCAGCTCCAGACCTGATCCTTTTAATCATCGTTGCTCAGGTCCAGCTCAGGTTGGGGCAAGTGGTCAAGAGGAGGACCATGCGTGTGATGAGCGTGTGTTTGTTAGATCTTCCTGCGAGTTCCCTTGACTAAAACCCAGGACTTCGTTAAAGTACTTTGTTACTATTTTTTGGGAGAATCTGAACTTACTTTTTTATATTTCGGTCAACTTTTACTTTTACTCCGATACAATTCCCCAAAGCGTTTTCGTTACTTACTACAAAATAAAGTCGGAAGAACACGGACCGCAAGCGCGCTTGATTTCATTTTCCGGGTCGCGTCCGTCGCTGGAAGCGTGCGGTACGAGAGCGACCTCTAGAGGCCAAATAAAAACGATCACTGACGCCTCGTGGAGTTTGTTTTGACACGTGACGTGAGGCTGCGCTGCACAGAACGGACACTTCAAAAACGGATTTAAAACGGACAACAAAGCGGTATGTTATACAGTACACTACTGTATATGTTTTCATATCACTAAAGTAATTCGTTTGTTGAGTCGACGCTGCATTAGTGTCGTAGGCTCAGAGGATGCTAACAAAAGTAATAACGTTACCTCAAACGGTTTTAAAACTGTGACACCAACTGTTTAATGTCACGATTGTTACCCTCTATTTACATTAGTTTATGTCCATTTGTTCGACTTTATGCATTCGTTATCCAGCGAAGTTGCATATTTGTTCTGATCCTGCAGCCGACAGAAACATAAATGCTTCAACACATTTTTTGATTAGATAACTATCAAGTGTTCTAAAATAGAAGCAAAGTAAACATTTAATACGCCTTTGTGTGTAAAGATGGGCATTTTAAACACGATTGTTTGGATTTATATGAAATGGAAACGCTTTACAATAAGAGTCCATTTGTAATATTAAAGGTTAATGAAAGTGTTGTTCATTGTTAACATTTTAAAGTTGCCTCTTACGTTAATTATAATGCACTATGAATTAACATGAATGATCAAGGTATAATTAATATATTAGTATTTATTTTTGTATTTAAAACTTACAATAAACATTTTTTTAATTCAAAGCAAACAAAACGTAAGAAATCGAGTAAAGCAATTTGTGTACAGAACAATTTTTAATAATATTTTCTGCTCAATTTATTTTTTTACTTTCAATACTTACGTATTTTTAATATAAAAAAAAATACTTTTCATACTTGTGACGAGAGCCGCGAGGGAACGGCGCGAGGCCGGTGACGCGAGTGAGAATGAGCGTCACCTACGTGCTACACCGGTCTCGTGTCTCTCACGGAGGAGCTCCGGAAGCGTAAAAGAGGAGCGACGACAGTGAGGACCAGGCCAGGACTTTATGTTGTGTTTCATTTTGTTTGTGTTTTACTTTCGTTTTATTGTTTGTTTATTTGTTTGATTAAAGTTACGTTGAATGTTCGCCGGTTCCCGCCTCCTTCTTCCCGTTCTTGTTACAATACTTAATTACAAAAAATATCACATACTTTAAAACTTTTTCTCAAAGTAATATTCTAAACAGTGACTTTAACTTCCACCAAAGTCATTTCCTGGTAACATATCAACATTTTTACTCAAGTATTGCGTTCCAGTACTTTCTACACCACTGCTAAAACCCAACAGGTAAAAAGTATTGCAGTAAATGAGCTCTGGGGCCAACACATTTTCTGTTTTTTTTTTTTCATAATGAAAATCTTCAGCAATTAACACAGCAGCATTTATGAATTTAGAAACAATTCTACAATCGCTAAACGATGTACTCAACGGTCACATGACTTCACCGCCACCATCATAAAGCGTCTTTATTTCCTTGAATCATTAGAATCGTTTGTGATTAAAAACACGAAAGCAACCAGTATGTAGAGGACTCATTCATGGGGTTCGGCCTACAACAACAAGTCATGCCTGCAGCGCTCGATTATTGCCATCATAAATCGAACTCTTGTAGTGATGTGCACGTCCGCCGTGACACGCGGGCAGTTTGAAGCTTTGAAATAGAGCACTAATATCAAATAAACATCTTCATAATACCACAATCTCACTGAATTGAGCGAGCTGACCCCAATAAACCTCAGCTGGCTTCAATATATAAAGGCCGTCAGTAGGAGAAATCCCGAAATACTACGGTCGGCATGAAGAGCCAAGGTAAAGCCGCTCAGCGAGACGCCACATTCTTCCAGCCCGTGACACAATCCAAAACCTAAATATTCAATAATTATGACATTCCATTACCATCCTAAACCACGTCTATTATCATCATCATCATGTGCAAGTGGTACCAATAACTTACTGGAAATGAACGTCTGCCGACGCCAAGAAAAGAGGCAGCTGAAACAGCCGTCCAAAATTACCCAAATATTTCAGGCTTACGACAACGCTGCCACATAACTAATGTGAAAGATAATAACCCAACCGTTCGCTCGGCTGCTGGATTCGCTTAGCGAACGGCCATTCTTCATTAGCATTAGACTAAACGCTGCAGTACAGTGAAGGGAGGAGCCGGTGGGAAGTGCTGATCCAGCATACCTGGCAGTTCCTGGCTAACGCAACTTCAAAGGTCCCTACTTCTCTTTGAAAGCCATTACGCTTGAACCCCCTTGGCTTTGACAACAGTGCACTTAACGGCTTCAGCATGTTTGGCACAGACCACTGGCCCCAAAATCTTGGATGTGGAGGAGGTGCTCAAAAAAGCCCCCAAACATTAAAGTCTGCCCTGAGCAGTATATCACCAGATATGATGATGCATTATTAAACCAATGCTCGTTTTAGATGATCCGCTACATTTTCACTCTTCTGCTCACGCTGCATGGACTTTTGCTCAGATAATTGTTTATTTCTCAATATAGACGATGCAATGACTGTCTGTGATAGGTCTACTGTGACGCTTGTTCTTTTCTTGTTTGTTCGTGTTTTGATCGTAAAGTGCTTTTATTTTTATTTGTGCTTATTTTTATTGTTGTTATAATAAAGACTCTTAAATCCAGATACATTTACTTGAGAGGGCAAAATGACAAGATATTGAGGCTTGCTTTTTGAAAAAGTGAGTTTATGCTTAAAAAAAAAACACAAAAACAATTTGGAGGTAAAAATGTTTAAGCACTTAATTTTGACAACTGCACCAAAAAACAAGACTTAATATCTGAACTTTCTTAAATCAAAATGCAGTTACTTGAGAGGCGAAATGACGAGAGGTTTAATTTTATTTACAACAAAAAAAAATAATTCAGTGGTAAAAATATTCAATTTTCTTGTTTAAGCCTAAACAAAAAACTTTATATCTTTATATCTGAACTTTCTTAAATCAAAATGCAGTTACTTGAGAGGCAAAATGACGGACAAACAAAAAATTTTACAAACAAAAGACTTTTTTTGATCAAGATACATTTACTTGAGAGGCAAAATGGAATAAGATATTAAGTCTTGTTTTTTTTTTTATATGCCAACAGTGTCAGAAAATGTCTCTTGTTTTCCCTTTGAATTAAGTTTATTTTTTTGACACCATTGACAGATTTTCTTCTCGTTTTAAGCTTAAACCCCTTTAATTTTGATCAGGTTTTCTCAGAAAACATTCTTAAAGCGAGATACATTTACATGAGAGGCAAAATGCTAAGATCTCGTTTTTTTGAAAAAAAAAAAAAAAAAAAAAAGTTTTTGTCTCGTTTTATGCTTAAACTTTTTCAGAAAACGACTTATTTCGTTTCGCCTCTCCAGTAAATGCATCTTGACTTAAGAATGTTTAGATATTTGTGCTGGAAAGCAAGTCAAGAATACCAAGAAAATCTTTTTTTTTTTTTTTCAGCAGTAAAGCACAAGGTGAAGGACAACGGCAGAAGAATTTGCTTCGGTTTTCCTGTAGTTTGGCTTGTAGCACACAGTAGCCAGCGGAAAGTTCCAGCCAGATGCCTAACAAACGGCATGCCACGTTTTGACCAGGAATGAAATCTTCCGCTGCAAACAAAAGCAGATGGGGCAGAATCTTCTGGGAAAAGAAACAGCATTTTCTAACCGTTCATCCCCAACACTATTATATTTAACTGGCCATTAATCTCAGTGGAAAGGACTGCAGCAGCACAGTCGAATCCTTGTTTAACGTCTTTTCCACCCTACACCGCTTTACAGTCAATGTAATGGAAAAAGTCCTAATATTAGCGATGAGCTGCGCTCTTAAATATGAGCCCTGACATACTGAAGCAAAGCAGTGATAAACCAAACGCAGCCATCAGAGAGAGAACGCCGGTAAAAGTGACCGTCTGCTTTAGATATCACCATAAAAACACACCGCCATTAGCGTTACAGATTCTATATAACGGCTGCTCTTTCTTTGCTGGAAATGAAAACATTTTAAAAAGGGAAAAAGCCAGACATTCCAGGAATTCCCTGACAGTTCCATACATAAGGAAGGGTTGGACTGGAAAAACAGTGGCGGGAGATCAGGGCCAAAGTGTCTGAGATTGTCACTCGCATATCACTGTAAAAATACAGGAGGAACGTGGCGTGTTTAACTCCTGCGCTTCACGCCGGTGCCGTTCCTCCTGCTGCGATAGTGCAGATCAGAAGCTCAGATAATCTTCAGTCTTTGACGTGGATCCGCACACGGGCCGGACTGATTTCAGAAACACCATTCTAGATTTAAAGCACACTATATGCTCACAGATCATGGACAAACGCTTCTATAAAAATGGCGTTTGCACCAAATTTTAGACTCTACTTCACATTTATTAAAGCGCTTTAGACTGCAGTTAAAAAACCACTGTTGACTACTGAAAAAGAGGGAGGTGTTTTTGTCTCACACTGTTGATGTTTGTTTATATTGAATGTTCCAAGCGTCTAATATGAGTTTGAATATATTTTTTTGTGTCTTTTATAGCCGTACTGAAAGCAAAATAAATGTAAGGAAACAAGAACGCTCTATTACAAAAATAGTTTCAGTGTATTTTTAATAATGCTGTAATATTCATGAATTTCGCGTTGCTCTTCTGATTGGCTGTAGCATGAATAATGACACTATTATCTTCTATAGAGCTGCTTTAAATGACATACCAGCCAAAGGAACACCAACAGCATTACAGAATTGCAATAGCAAGAAAAGAATTGCTCCTTGAGAACAGAATTACTATAAAGGCAATGTGTTGAGTGTATATAGTTACGCTCAAACACACACAAAACAAGTCATCGTATCTGAATCACTGAGACAGAAGTGAGCCCAAAAGTACAGAACAATCAGTGCGCTTGGGTGTGAGAGCGAGTGCTTGAACACTTACCCAGAGTTCCCAGGGGCCGCGTCTGTATGCACTGCTCTCACAGGTCCGGGTCGGACCCCGGGAGCCAGCGTCACACCCCCTCGGCTGAAGAGCCCATTCGACAGGTTCAGATTAGTCAGCTGTGGGGAAAAGATCAGTCATTGTTGTCATCGCTGTGATACACATGGATCTGTGAAATTATCTGTCACGGACGGGCAGTCTATACATTTCCTGTTCAAATATCACTGTAATCTTGCTTGTCTTATTCAGAATTTCCCTTTCATTATTATATAGTTATTATTCATGCATTTATGAATAAGGCTTTTAGATTAGATTCAACTTTATGAGATGGTAAGTCATTATTATGAGATACTAAGTCATTATTATGAGATGTTAAGTCATTATTATGAGATACTAAGTCATTATTATGAGATGTTAAGTCATTATTATGAGATACTAAGTCATTATTATGAGATGTTAAGTCATTATTATGAGATACTAAGTCATTATTATGAGATACTAAGTCATTATTATGAGATACTAAGTCATTATTATGAGATACTAAGTCATTATTATGAGATACTAAGTCATTATTATGAGATGTTAAGTCATTATTATGAGATACTAAGTCATTATTATGAGATACTAAGTCATTATTATGAGATACTAAGTCATTATTATGAGATGTTAAGTCATTATAATGAGATATTAAGTCATTATTATGAGATACTAAGTCATTATTATGAGATACTAAGTCATTATTATGAGATGTTAAGTCATTATTATGAGATACTAAGTCATTATTATGAGATACTAAGTCATTATTATGAGATACTAAGTCATTATTATGAGATACTAAGTCATTATTATGAGATGTTAAGTCATTATTATGAGATACTAAGTCATTATTATGAGATGTTAAGTCATTATTATGAGATACTAAGTCATTATTATGAGATACTAAGTCATTATTATGAGATACTAAGTCATTATTATGAGATGTTAAGTTATTATTATGAGATGCTAAGTCATTATTATGAGATGTTAAGTCATTATTATGAGATACTAAGTCATTATTATGAGATACTAAGTCATTATTATGAGATACTAAGTCATTATTATGAGATACTAAGTCATTATTATGAGATATTAAGTCATTATTATGAGATACTAAGTCATTATTATGAGATATTAAGTCATTATTAGGAGATACTAAGTCATTATTATGAGATACTAAGTCATTATTATGAGATGTTAAGTCATTATTATGAGATGTTAAGTCATTATTATGAGATGTTAAGTCATTATTATGAGATGTTAAGTCATTATTATGAGATACTAAGTCATTATTATGAGATTCTAAGTCATTATTATGAGATACTAAGTCATTATTATGAGATGTTAAGTCATTATTATGAGATGTTAAGTCATTATTAGGAGATACTAAGTCATTATTATGAGATATTAAGTCATTATTATGAGATACTAAGTCATTATTATGAGATACTAAGTCATTATTATGAGATATTAAGTCATTATTATGAGATACTAAGTCATTATTATGAGATACTAAGTCATTATTATGAGATATTAAGTCATTATTATGAGATGTTAAGTCATTATTATGAGATGTTAAGTCATTATTATGAGATGTTAAGTCATTATTATGAGATGTTAAGTCATTATTATGAGATACTAAGTCATTATTATGAGATTCTAAGTCATTATTATGAGATACTAAGTCATTATTATGAGATGTTAAGTCATTATTATGAGATGTTAAGTCATTATTAGGAGATACTAAGTCATTATTATGAGATATTAAGTCATTATTATGAGATACTAAGTCATTATTATGAGATACTAAGTCATTATTATGAGATATTAAGTCATTATTATGAGATACTAAGTCATTATTATGAGATACTAAGTCATTATTATGAGATATTAAGTCATTATTATGAGATACTAAGTCATTATTATGAGATACTAAGTCATTATTATGAGATATTAAGTCATTATTATGAGATACTAAGTCATTATTATGAGATGTTAAGTCATTATTATGAGATTCTAAGTCATTATTATGAGATACTAAGTCATTATTATGAGATGTTAAGTCATTATTATGAGATGTTAAGTCATTATTAGGAGATACTAAGTCATTATTATGAGATACTAAGTCATTATTATGAGATACTAAGTCATTATTATGAGATATTAAGTCATTATTATGAGATACTAAGTCATTATTATGAGATACTAAGTCATTATTATGAGATACTAAGTCATTATTATGAGATGTTAAGTCATTATTAGGAGATGTTTAGTCATTATTATGAGATGTTAAGTCATTATTAGGAGATGTTTAGTCATTATTATGAGATATTAAGTCATTATTATGAGATACTAAGTCATTATTATGAGATACTAAGTCATTATTATGAGATATTAAGTCATTATTATGAGATACTAAGTCATTATTATGAGATACTAAGTCATTATTATGAGATATTAAGTCATTATTATGAGATACTAAGTCATTATTATGAGATACTAAGTCATTATTATGAGATATTAAGTCATTATTATGAGATACTAAGTCATTATTATGAGATGTTAAGTCATTATTATGAGATTCTAAGTCATTATTATGAGATACTAAGTCATTATTATGAGATGTTAAGTCATTATTATGAGATGTTAAGTCATTATTAGGAGATACTAAGTCATTATTATGAGATACTAAGTCATTATTATGAGATACTAAGTCATTATTATGAGATATTAAGTCATTATTATGAGATACTAAGTCATTATTATGAGATACTAAGTCATTATTATGAGATACTAAGTCATTATTATGAGATGTTAAGTCATTATTAGGAGATGTTTAGTCATTATTATGAGATACTAAGTCATTATTTTGAGATGTTAAGTCATTATTATGAGAAAGTTTCTCATTATTATGACTTACAGATTTTTTTGTCTCAACACTGGCGGGAACAGGCTTCCATACTTTGAGCACGTTACTTTTAACGTCAGTCAGATGTTCTCTTCCTGCCGTCCCGTTGATCAGAACCTGATTTTATTAAATCATTACTGCCATGACACTAGCAAAATTCAGTGAGGATTCAGGCAGACCTAAACGCCGTCTGACCTAGAAAAGCTTGACCTGCGCATTCTGCACTCATCTGTTTGTTTAAGTGTCAGGCCGGGCGAACGGGAAATGTCAAACATTCTTCAGAGGCAGGTGTTTAAGACCTCACTGAAGGAGTTTATTTTGAAAGAAGGCAGATTTTAGCTTATGATCTGCAGTTCTGTCAACAGATATGAAACCCTCGATGCTAAACGGAACATTATTTCTAAGTTACGTGAGCTCTCAGACGTTTCTCCCAGTAGTAAAGATCAGGTTGGAGACTGACTGCACAGTATTTCATTCATATTTCTACACCTGCAGTAGAGAAAAACAATTGAGCTTGTTTTTTAATCACCCTCCTTTCTTTAGTCCCGCCCCCTTTAGTTACTGTTGCTACGTCCGCTCTCACGCCACACATCATGTTCTCACGCAGTGAAGAGCAAAGAGACACTGACAACGTATGAAACAGTTTTGTCATGTTTTAAAGCAGTTGAATGAATCAATAGCGTCTAGTGTGTGTTTAATGTGTCGATCATCTCTAGTTCATTTATAGCATCAAATAAACATGAATGAACATCAGAAGGAATGTTGTTTCAAGACGTGATTCAACTTCACCGACGTTCATCAAATAGCGGATTCAGGGTTATGATTGGTCAGATCGCCTGTCAATCAAACGTGAACTGACAGTTTTTTCGTTGCTTTCTCTCGCACACAAGACATCAGTGTGTATTTTATTAACTATTAATGTGTTTTTTTGCCAGTGTTCATGTGTGTTTAACCCTTTACCCTGCTGTGATTATCAGTGCATCATGTGACCAACTTAAATTCAAATGTGCTTGATGTATATTACAAATATGCAGTATAATGTGTATTTGAGGCAGTGGCGATCCTATACTTCTGCCCAAGCAAAAGTTTGTGCATTCTCAAAAAAATGCAACAAAATTTCCATAGTCTTTATTTTACTGCATAAACCAACAATTGCAATGGTTTATGTAAGGTGCACTGCCAGTTATCTAAAACGAATGGAATTAAAACATCAAGGAAATATGTAACGAGAAACCAATTAAAACGGGTTTAATTGGCAGTAAAAAGTCTTAAATTAAAACCACCTTTCCGTTGACAGCTAAATAAAGAAAAACTATAACACCGCCGAACCGGCTTTCTGAATGTGCGATTTACAAACCAAATGATAAACCATAATAAGGTTGTTTAAACCTAAATTTGGGGGTCGAATATGGACAATCCCAACCATTGGGTTACAAATTTATTATTAAATTTATTATTGGGTTTGTCCATTTTGACCCAAATCAACAACGCATCGTTTTGTAGAGTGAGGAACGCTGAGGTAAACACATCTGTAATTCACTTTATACGAACGAGCATTGTTTTAACGTCCCCGAGTCACATGACAGCGTGTAATACTGAACAGGAATGTCTATTTACATTCAACCGCGCTTTGATTATTGATGTGCACCAACATTTACAGTTACGTTTCATCACGGTGGAGTTATTGGTTTGCGATTATGAATTTATGGCCTTATCAAGACTAAATGAGTTCTGATCTTTCCGTTCCAGAAGGATCGTTTCGTTTTGCAGCCATGAAAAAATGCTGCCGCGCTGCATGACGTCCGAAACAGTCAATATTAAAATATTAATAAATAATAGAGATTTGCATTCATCATGTTTACTTAAAATAGTGATGAGAAAGGGTGCCCCCTGGTGGTTCGGGGGGCCGTACGCAACTTGCATAGCTTGATCGGCTCTGACATTTAAATATATTTAAATATATGCGCTGTGCGTTTCATAGTGAAGCGTGTTTATTTACTGTGTTTTGTTTCAGAGCGGCTCGATTACAGTAAATGCTGCCCAACACGAACTCCATCTGCATCTGCTGAGTCGCTTTAATGTGCGTTTGGGAACAAAACATGCGGCAAAAAACCTCGAGAAACGCTCGAAGCTTTACGGGATCCTGCGGCTCAATACTCATTTGATTATTTTGCAGTGAAATATCGCAATGGTATTTCTTGTTTTACTTAATATTTGTATTTATTTATTCTAAAAATACTACTAATAGTAATAATTATACTGATATATAATCATAAAAGTTTGACTAATTTGTGCAGTCCCACAAAATACAACTTTAAATCATCATTTTAAACAACAACAAACACAATTATATTTTCCTCCAATCATTTAGCTCTGTTTTCAAGTCACATTCGGAAAATCTGGCGAAACGAGATTCCAGTAAAACTGATGTTTTCGCATTAATAATGACTATTTTTGACGAGGAGTGAATTATGTTCTTCTCTCCTCAGCCGACGTGAATGCAGCAGTGTTGAACTGAATCTATATTTGGAGCTGCTGTAAATGGTGCGAGATGAACACAAATGTTATGCCGGGTTACGATGACGGTTTGTGCAAATGACCCGTGCCGAGGCTGAAAGCTTCTTTATGAAAGGCCGCATGTGGACGGCTGGCAGAGGTCAGACGAATGTAAATTCTCTTGTGTTTTTCATGCATTCGAATTGAAAGTATTCATTAAAAAGAAACAAATTC
>CM074314.1:6183333-6213333 GCA_037194245.1 Opsariichthys bidens
TGTGCGTCAGCAGGAGATCACGCGCAAAACTTGCCACTCCAATCGCTTTTGTGGAATTGTGTCCTTTTAGAAAAATTAAGAAAAATGAACTTATCCTTTTCTGTTTTGTTTGTTTGTCAAGTTTTACTTGACTGATCCCCAGTTTTACTGAACTAAAGCCTTATCCTAGTTTAATCCGTGACACCAGGCCTAAAAATCTGGGAATTTTAGTCTAGATTTTAGTTTTAGTCGTGGTGTATAATGGTTTATACTAAAAATCACAATTATTTCCCTCAAAATTGTAATGTCGATCGAGAAATTTCATCTCTTTTTAAAGTGTTAGTTCACCCAAAAAGGAAAATTCTGTCATTATTATCTCACGTCGTTCTACACCCGTAAGACCTTCCCAACACAAATGAAGATGTTTTTGATGATGATGATGGGTCTCTGTTGACCGTAATGATCTCTCAAGATCCAGAAACACATGGTTAAAAGAGTCGACGCGACCGCAGTGGTTCTACAATCATTTTAAATAGTGACGACAATAAAAATCAAAATAACGACTTTTCAACAGTATCCGGCGATGGGCGATTTCAAAACACTGCTTCATGAAGCTTTATTATTGTTTCGAATCAGCGCCAAAGTCACGCGATTTCACGAACCGAACCACTGATCCGAAACAAAAGATTCGCAAGTCGTTATTTTTTGATTTTGGCGCTCAAAAAGTATTCTCGTCGCTTTGTAATATTAAGGTCGAACCGCTGTAGTCACATGACCCGTTCTAAATATGCTTTTAGAGAAACAGAGACTCACTGAACCGTCAGTTTTCATCCGAAACATCTTCATTTGTGTTGTGAAGATGAACGAAGACCTTATGGGTGTAGAATGACATGATGGAGAGGAATTAATGACAGGGTGAACCAACACTTAAATGCACTTTCACCTATAAGCACAAATCAAGAGAATGTCGACTCATACACATGCTCTACTAATCTACTTTCCTGATTTAAATAATATCATATAAATTAACACACACTCTAATGTTATGCAGAGAGATTAAATTTCCCATTGGAAACTTCCCAACAGTAATCCCAATAATTCTACATTGTGTTCACTCAATAGTCAACGGTGTCGCTAATAACAAGGGCTTCTGAATTCTGATATCTTTCTACCTTTAACCAAAAATGTTTCAAAAACCCAGTCATCAACAGGAAACTCCTAGACAATGACACGCAATAATGCAGGTCTATTAGTGGAAGCTGACTCTTCTGCTCACTAAGAAATACAGCACGAACCGTAATGCTGTGAAATATTATAACAATTCAAAGTTTTCCTGTGTGAATATATAATAAAGTGTCATTTATTTCTGTGCTGTCAAACCATTTATGATTATTGTATGTTGAAAACGGTTTTATTTTTTTCATATTCATCTTTGATGAATAAAATTGAAAAGAGCAGCATTTATTTAGTCCTTGCTGACATTTTTGATCAATTTAATGGTCCTTGCCAAATAGAATTACAGACTCCAAACTTTAATATCCACATCAGTTTAGAGAAGCAGAACTCACATGTTGAGTGAGGAGGCTGATGTGACTGGACGTGCTGTACTGCCGAGCCGCCTGCTTCTCCACTAGTTTGCGCAGCGCAGATACGATGGCCTGCTGGTTGGACTGAGCCAGGGCCGACAGCGAGTCCTTCTCCTTCAGCACACCGGCAGAACCGGGCCTGGACTTACTCAGACTGGGCTTCTGACTCACTGTGGAGCAGACTGGAAATCAAACAAACAAAGCAGAATTGGAAAATAGGACCGCTTTAGAATCTTAATTAGATATAAACGACAGTCCATATTATAAAAAATTCTTAAAAATTATAAACAAATCATACATAATAATAAAAAAACTCCATCATGCAGTTTTTTCACAAAATAAGAAACTTTTCAGCTCATCAGGTTTAATGCACTTATCAAAATTGGTAAGGTTTGTTTTATTTTTACATTGTATATTTTATACACACACACACACACACACACATATATATATGTATGTGTGTGTATATGTAAATATATACAATATAATATATATGTATATGTACAAATATACACTGTAAAATATTTGTTTTTGTTATTAAAACCAAAACATATGACATTTGACAGATTTTATATATTTTTATATAAAAATATACAATGTGAAGATAAAATATACCTTATAAATTATATATATATATATATATACACACACATATATATAATTTGTAAGGTATATTTTTTAATGTATATTTTTTATTTTATATATATGTATGTGTGTGTATATGTAAATATATACACTATAATATATATGTATATGTACAAATATACACTGTAAAAAATATTTATTTTTGTTATTAAAACCAAAACATATGACATTTAACAGATTTTATATATATATATATATATATATATATATATATATATATATATACATACACACATATATATAATTTGTAAGGAATATTTTATCTTATAAAATATACCTTATAAAATATATATTTAAAAAATATACCTTACAAATTATATATATAATTATATATATATATATATATAAAATTTGTAAGGTATATTTTTTAATGTATATTTTTTATTTTATATATATATGTATGTGTGTGTATATGTAAATATATACACTATAATATATATGTATATTTACAAATATACACTGTAAAATATTTGTTTTTGTTATTAAAACCAAAACATATGACATTTAACAGATTTTATATATTTTTATATAAAAATATACAATGTAAAGATAAAATATACCTTACAAATATAATTTGTAAGGTATATTTTTTAATGTATATTTTTTAATGTATATTTTTTATTTTATATATGTGTATGTGTGTGTATATGTAAATATATACACTATAATATATATGTATAAAAGTAAAAATATTTATTTTTGTTATCAAAAACCAAAACATATGACATTTAACAGATTTTATATATATATATATATATATATTGTAGTTATATATTTATATTTTATTTTTTTTTTTTTTTGATGACCAAAAGCAGGTATTGAATTTCTTTCAGCAATTACGATGCAGGGCGGAGTCACCAATCTTTAAATGTTTAAACAAATTACCGTGTCCTGCAGAGCTCGGGCGTGACGACCTCTGGCCGGACACGTGCTCGGCTTTAGGCATGAAGGTGTTTGCACAGGTCGGATGGATCTGTGGAGGCGTTTCTTGTGGTCCAGTAGACTGGTTGCGTGCAGAGGCCCACGTAGCGCACGGAGCCGGCGGCGTGACGGCGGAGGAGGTGTTGGCCAATGGATGTGGTGGTGGCTGGACGTACGGCGGCGGTTCTGGAGCTGACGGTGTGAGGCAGTGCTGTAAGACGATCTGTTCACAGTCTAAAGCTGGAGCGAACGTCGTTTTTTGACAGAGCTTTCCTGTTTCTGACAACAGAAGTGCGAGTCTTGCTCGTGTCCGTCTCAGGGCCGGGTGGCACTTCAATAACGCTGCTGTCTCCACTTTCCCTTTTGTTTCTCATGTGTCCGTTTTGCGTTGAGTTGCATTTGCTTTTGTTTCCGCTACAGTTTTCTGTGTTATTTTGGCCCTGGTCTCCTGTTGCGGTTCTGATTTGTTTCTTCTGATTTGTATTCTCTAAACCGGCAGAGGCGCCCATGTTGAGACATGCAGCTGCTTCATGAAAAACACAATAAATTAGTAACAATTTATTACATCTAAATAACAAACATCTTTCACACACCCGGATAGTGGTGTAGGACACAGAAAAATAACAGCATATGTGAGTGAAGGGATAAAAATGTCCATAATTATACCAAAACTAAAACTTAGGAGACCCACAAAGCTCATAGAAATATCTTGAATTGAGGGTGAGCAAATGACAGACTTTTGATCTATCCCTTTAAGACCACCGTCTGTTAATGAAACATGTGTTGTGTCATGCTGATGAGATGGCGTGTGTCGCTCACTCTCATCACTGTTCCTCTTGACTCCTCTGTTGTGGCACTTTGTGCCCAGAAACACACTGGCAGACTTATTCTTCTGAGTGTAGAATGTAAGGACTTCCTCCAAGTCACTTTCACTGGAAGAAAAGGCAAAAATGGCCAGTGAAAAACGTGAAGCGTGCAACTCAATCTCCTTGTTTGTCCAGGTAACGGATCGGGCTGTGGATGTGTTCACCAACCTCGCCTCCAGAATAAACTCCTGGAAAACATTGGAGTTGATGCAGCGATCTTCATCTGGAATCTTGTCCAAACTCTCCACCATTTGCTTGGTTTCCTGAGGGTTATCAAACAAAGTTGACTTAAAGAGGTCGTGGATTGAATTCGTTTGATTTTATGCCGTTCCCAGAGGTCCACTCATAATGTTAGAACCATTTTGTTTCACAAAAAGTCATAATTTAGAAATAACCAGTCATTTTATAGTCTGTTTTTGGCCCTCTGATTTAAAAAAAATGATCTAGCGTTTTTTGTGTGTGTGTGATGCAAAAGATGAAAAACAAATCATATCAAAACTTTTGCACATTAATTGTAAAATTACAACCTATGCAAAGGAACTGAAAAACAGTCACATGGCTCTTGTAGTCGCACACAACCAAGAAGTACGGCTGCGCAATTCATCGCAATCGCTAAACAATCGCGATTTGAGCACATGCAATTTCTAAATCGCACAAGTCTGCAATTTTATTTGTTAATTTATTTATATTTTAATAAAAAAATAAAAAAACCTATCCTTCCCTTTTCCCTTCCTACTCCAGCTTATGGTACTGAGCAATGTATGAAACTTGAGCACTTCCTGTGTTATTTGCCAATTCATGAAGAATCGCTTGTTTGTTTTCCTCACTTGTAAGTCGCTTTGGATAAAAGCGTCTGCTAAATGACTAAATGTAATTGAGAATACTGAAGCGTTACTGTGCGCATGTTTAACCAATCAGAGCTCGGCACCAATGAGAACAAAGCAAAGCGGGAGAACAGAACAGGCAAACGGGAGGAAAGAGGAAAAAATATGGATGCGGTTCAGAATAAAAAAGAGAAATTCAACATCAGTCGTTTGAGAGAGTTTTGGAGTCAAACTCTGGACAAAAGACGCCGACTCACACTTATTTCACACAAGAAATGTAAGACGGCGTTGAATACGAGTTTAAGCAGGTGAAATAATCCTCATTTATTTGAGGTTGTCTGTTTTTAAGACACAGTTTCGATGATCAAGCAGTTCATCTACTGTACAGTGTGACTTCATTCACTGAAACACAGTTTTGAAGTTGACTTATTATGACTGGAACTTCAGGTTCACCTTCATTTATTTGATGTTGTGTGTTTTAAAGATTACAGTTTTGTTCATGAAGCTGTAAATACAGTTCCTTCATGGTGAAACATTTTGTTCTGCACTTCTCGTGCACTGAATACATTCAGAATGAAGCGTGTTTGAAAAAGCAACAACAATTACCAAAATTGCAAAATAAATATTGATTAAAAAATAAATAAATAAATCGCAATGTGATTATTTTGTCCATATATCTGTCCGTAGATGTGAGAAAATTCATACAAAAACAGGCATGCACTATTAGTTCATTTCACAGTTCTCACACGGCAGTTTTCTAATTTGCACTTCTTTTTTTATTCATTGCTTCATATTGCCGGCCGGTTGCCGCACAAACCTCATTGTAGAGATGTATGAAGTTGCCCAGCTGATGGGACAGGATGCGCTGACGGTCCTGCAGGCCGAGCTGACGGCTGGGCACCTCCACACACATGTCCTGATGCAGGTTACTGCTGGCCCTCTGCAGAAAGCGAACAACCAGCTCCTGCACAATCACACATCACATGCACATATCAGATCAGCACCAAAGGCGTCCGCAGGCAATAATTCAATCACTCTATGAGGTAAAACTATCAACGCTCCAACATTCCAAAACAAATTCCATTACTCCAAATGAGTAAAAGTGACTTAATTATTAAGAAAAACGGCATGGGTTAGCCAGCGTTTCTGACAACTCATTAAATGAATGCTCATTTCTTGGAGTGAGCTAATCCTACAATTGTCAGAGACGTACATTTGCCAGTTTCTGAGTGTGAAACGGATATTTGAGTAAATCAAGTCCTGGTGTACCATCTGATCGTGCTCCTTCTGCGTCCAGGCCGGGCTTCTGTCGGCTCTGCTCTCGGACAGCAGGCGCAGCTGCACACGGTGCAGGTAAGAGGAGAAGGCCATCCGTGCTTGAACTTTACTGCAGGAGGAAAACAAAACGAGAGAGCAGAAGAAAAAGAATCAATACGCAGAGAATATAACTCTGTGATCTGGAGGACCTACAGAAGATGATGAAGGGAATGTTTTTCTGGGATTTTGAAGACACACACTTCAGCTTCTCCATCTCAGAGTTTCATATTTGATGCATCTATGGCTATGATATTGTGAGAATATGGAGGAAAAAACAGTTCAATGTTATTCCCAAATTGAATAAAAATATGCAACTTGGTGCAGATGTTGATATTTGGACAAAAGGGATGAAATTCTGATGCTTTATATAGATAAATACTTATATCAATATCTGCCAATCATAAGATGATATTTAAATGCTTAGTTTTATGATGCAATACAATGATGATGACGAGAGATGATCATATCCGAGATGATTTTTCTATGAACTGATTCAGTCCAGTTGAAATATGACTAACGATATCAAAGTGATTCTCAGGTTTCTTCAGATTTCTCAGCAGAAAGACACGTGAGGACGCTCGGACAATTCTACTAAAAGATCTTTGACTTGTCGAAACTATCGATCGGACGACAGGAGGACTGAAGGAGATCGTGTGCGACAGGTCGCGTCGAGACATTAGAAATGATACACCTTCAACTTAAAATTCAAATTAGACTTGATTTGAATTCTCAAGACAACTCTGAATGGCGCACAACCCCAGTAAAAGACGGCACCATGACGAAAGACGCACACGTGAAGCTCAGCACTACCGCTCTCCTGTCCACGTTAACAGCATTAGCAGATCTGAAACGCCCTCCACGCTGCTCCAACAACCGTGAGCTATTTACATGCTCCAAATGACGAGAAGATAAGGAAGGAAAAGAGCGAGGAAACGGAAAAGAAACGTTTCGGAAAAAGCCGTCACACGTAAACAATGATATACTGTACTGTAACGGCCCCGGTCCCGTCTCGGCCCTGGCAGGCGCAGAGGAATTTCTACAAACTCAGACATGTCATTATAATTCCTTGCTCAAATTACAATTCAGGCTCTCGAACTGCGAGTCGAGAGGAAACTGGAATCTTTATTGCACTTTGGACAGGAGTATGTAATATTCATTAATGTCAGCGTATGAAAAGAGCGGCTCTAAATATTTTTGTAGGGCTATTGCATAACGCGAAGGGGAGGGAATATGTTTCAACTGCTTCCAGGACTCCTGCAAAATGTTAAACAAAGGAAAGACAGTCTGACTCCAGCAATTAGGCGGCCAATAAGTGCGAGCCGCTCTACGCCGAGGTCAGGGTCGACGTGCCGGATTGGCCGGCGCAGGAGGAATCCACTTCCTGTGCGAATTAGACTGTGAGGAGTCAGTGAAAGTGGCGCTGGATGAAAAGGACACCACGGCGCGGCCAGGGCTTCAGACTCGCTCTGAGCGGATGCAAGTGTGTGTGTGTGTGACTGGAGAACTGATTCCGGCTCCAAATACACTGGAACAAAACACTGAATCTGCAGCGGCACGAGAGAGAAATGACTGAGAAGGAACGGACGGCAGTTACGATGAAGAGACAACGGGTCGTTCTTGCGCTTTTCATACAACAAACAAAGCGTGATTTAATCAGTTCTCTTCATTGAAATGTCAAAAAGACCCTTAGGCTGCGTTCACACTTGTCACGTTTGGTTGGATTAAAACGAACCCTGGCGCGATCGCTCAGTGAGTGCGGAACGCTGCCATCAGAACCCTTTTTAGCGGTCTCGATCCGCTTCCAAACGAACTCTGGTGCGGTTCGGCTGATATATGAACGCGACACGGACCAAAGACACGTGAACCAACCAAAAACAGGACGTGATGTCACGAGAGTCACTGATTCGTCGACGCGGGAAGATCGGAGAATCCAAAATGAGTCGAGGGCAAACGTGAAGTTTCTGGAAATCCTGCTGCTGTTTTGAACATTTGATGAGCTCTTCGTGATTCTCAGCTGGTGAAAATAAAGCATGAAATGACGGCGTTTAATCCAGAACACAGCGTTGTTTTGAGTGTTCGGGAAGCGAGTCCGTCGCCAAATATACGTCATAAAAGCCGACCAATCGTATCCCTACGCCTTCGGTTCGGTAACTTTAGTTAAAAATGCCAGTGTGAACGCTGAGAGGACCAGGACTATATGATTTGGACCAAACCAACTGAACTACAAGTGTGAACGCAGCCTTAATCCGTCTTACTGACTCGTGAATCATGTCATTGAATCAGGAACCATAACAGCGTTTTCTTTGAGAGGAATGAAAATGTTGTCACCTTCATGAGGTTTAAAACCTGTATGACTTTGTCGCCTCTAGAACATTTTGCTTTGTTACCAACATTCTTCTTCTTTTATGTCTCACGGGAGAAAGAAAGTCAGGTTTGGAACGACACGAGGGAGAGAAAATGAAGGCAGAATGATCTTGTTTGAGTTAACCATCCCTTTAATCAGAGATTTTTGTATTTTTGGACTGGTTTCTACACCACAGCCGACAGATCAGGTACTATTTGGGTTTTGAATATTATTAAAATGCTTGATTTTGAGTTTTAAAACCATTGTACTCGTTACATCAGAAGGAGAACGACTAATTTTTGTCTCTCTGCTTATCCCGAGGTTTACCAATTAACGTGATTGGCTGGATCCGGGCCGTGTCCGGGTCGGACGGGGAAATTGTGCCTGTGTGAACTAGATCATCCTTTGTGAAGACCTTACCGACTCATCAGCCAGTGGCACATATCCCAACAAACCGTCCCATACCGGCGTGATCCAAAAGATCTTAAACTAGATGGAACTGGATTAAATATTTGGCTGTTGCGACTCCAATCGGACTCATGACCTGTAACTCTGCCTGAGTATCGGACAAGTGTTCACTGTTGGCCAGAGGAGAACTGACCCCGACTAAGCCTGGTTTCTCCATTTGTTGGAGTTTTGGTTCTTTGGCTTGCTTAAGTTGGGACACTTGCTTGATATTCAGCAGAATTCATACAGAAATTCACTCCATATATCTCTCCCACCAAAAAAAGTTGATTTACTTTGAAACAATTTTCACTCAGAAATTGCTAGTAACACATTAATCATTAAAACATTGAAAGAAACATGAAATTTTGAAGTAGAAAGACAGAAACAGTATTTTCTTGTAAAACAAACTCCTATAATAAGTGTTTTATTCACAACACAGAAAATGAGCAAAAAGGTTCAGTAAGGGGCCAGCTCATGACCCATAATTCTGTGTGTCCGCACTGACCTGAGGTCCCACCCCTGCTGGAGGATGTGGAGCAGATTGACTCTGGGTTGTGAGTGTCGCTCCGGTGCGGTGTAGACGTCACCGGCTGATGCCTTCAGCTCCGTCTCTCCCTCGAGCCCATCCTCATCCTCACTCATGTGAGGGGATTGAGAGGGTTTGAGGCCTAATAACACATCAGATATCGCGAATGAGCTCTTAAAATATTTTTATTATTTTATGTAAATGAAATAGTAAGATTTATGATATGAAAAGTGAGAGATGAAATGTCTTTTATCTTCAGTTGATTTCATCAGTTGTAGTTCTTGTGTTTCTCTGTCCTTCAGTGATTCTGCTTGTTAACAGCAGGCGTTCATCATTACTGCTCAATCGTGTCATGAACTCTGACGCTGCATCAACGCTACTTTAACTCAGTAGTGCGCACACACACGACCACTAAACAGTGTTCATTAACCTGTGAACTATTACATCAATCTATTTCATTTACATATGACTGACAAATAGGAATCACATCAAGTGTATTAGTTTGTTTATGTTAAAACTATGTCATCCAAACTGATATGCAACTAAAATTTATGTTTAGACTGAAATATTTTTTTGAGTGTGCTAAAAATTTTTATTCTTAAGTTTTTTATTCTAATAGCAATACAGAGTGTCTATGAATATTAAACTGCAAAAAGACTGTTTATATATGAATCCTGCAAGTTATGTGTGAATTAAGGGAGCAGATCGACGTGTGCTTTCGTACACAGAACTCACATTAGTGCATTGCCAAATTGGCTGTTCCCAAACTATTCTAAAATGACTAAAATATGTAATAAATACGGGTTAACGCACCTTTAAACCTACCCATACCACCGGACCTGTACTGATCTTACCCGATAGAAGTGTTTCACAATATAATATTATAATGTAATATATTGTGCATTATTATTAATACTGAAATTATTATTTAAGTACATAGTACATGAAACGACATGGAAAAGCACCTGCTCGTCTTCTTCCGCGGCGCCGCTGCTTTCGCGCCTCCAGAGTGAGTAGCTTTCTTTCGTATTGGATCACATGATGTGTGTAAAACACCCCGACCACAAGAGGCACGTTATCGTTCGCCCTGTTCCTGTGGAGCAAAACACAAACCTGATTTTTCTTACTGCATGATTGCATTCGAGGGTTGAAATTGCAGATACTAACCTCGAGCGGGACGTCACAGGTCTGAGAAACAAAGAGCAACGTATAATAAATTCATTCTGAAAAGCACACACAAACTCGGACATACTGGAGTCTTAAAGGCTCCTCTAATATTTATATGATACACAATATAAATCAACACAAAAGATGACAGCAGAAAGGCTTACCTTCCATGGAAAAGCTTATTCGCCAACATGGCGTTCATAGATGTCTTGTATTCCAGATAACCACTGAAAGAGAGATAAAGAGAGAAACTAATTACAGCCAGATTAATTTCACAACAAGCCCGAACACATTAGTCAGTGGTTTAGTCTTATGCAAATGAGAAAGACTAAACAAGATATTTCTTGCACTTTTCAGTTGTGTAAAAACAGAAATGAGAGCTCAAAACTCAAAACCCGCTCTGGATGTTCATGACCCGACGCGCGTAACGATTGGTCAGATGCTTTATGGTGTTTGGTCGACCGTTTGGCCAACTGGCTCTCCACGAGAGCGCATCGGTCATGCTTGAGCAGCATTACTATGCTTATTAGTTGCTTCATCACTAACTGGCTAATGGTGCGACTGTGGTGCGAATTACAAAATTATGAGGTGCTGAACATTAAATGTTGGACATTAAATGACTGCCACATTTTTCCAGACCCAGCTCAAACAAGCATTTAAAAAGCCACATAACAATATATTTCAGGTGAAGTAAATGTTTATTCAAGACATAAATGTCTCTTTCAGTCGAGCCGTTTCAACTTCATGAGCGTCTATTAAAAGCGTCTTTGGGCGATGAACTGTTCATGCTGGGATGGGCTAGTAATTAACCGGCACTCGGGTCACTGATAAATAAATGTGTCCAAGATGACGGAAAGAAATCTTTCAAAACCCAAGCTCTTAGTAATACTCAAGAAACCTGCTCTAGTAATCTTTGTGTTTGCTTTCAACAGCCGTTTTGATTTTGAACTTTCTTCAGTTGTATAACAGTAAAAATACACATCTTAATTGTGTTTACATCTTAATTATTATTCTGAATTGCAGTCATGCTTTTTTTGAATTATTTAATGAAGTGACACTAATTAGTGGAGAAATGTTTTGCTTAAAATATCACTAAAATACAGTTATTTCTTGTAAGGTCTCACCAGTAATAGTCCAGTCTTTTTTTTTAAATCTAAATATTGTTTTAGATATAATATGTATATATATATATATATATGTATATTATATATATATATGTATATTATATATATATATTGTGTGTATATATATATATATATATATATATATATATTATATAATATATACATATATAATAATATATATTATTTAAATATATATATATAATATTTATTTAATATGGCCTGGGGAGTCAGGACATGGGTTATATAATATTATATATATATGTATATTATATATATTATATAATATGTATGTGTATATATATATACATATATATATATATATATAATATACATATCTATATATATGTATGTATATATATATATATATTTAAATATTATATATATATATATATATATATATATATATATATATAAGTATATATAATATTTATTTAATATGGCCTGGGGAGTCATGACATGGGTTATAAAATATTAGATAATATTATATATATATATATATATATACACACACACAATATATATATACACAATATATAAATATATATATACACAGTATATATATATATATATATATATATTATTTATATGATATTTTATAACCCATGTCCTGACTCCCCAGGCCATCTTTACTCAGAGGCCGATCATTTTCCTGGACCACACTGTCCAATCAGGATGCATGAATGATGGGAATGACACACACATGACTTGCTGAAATCTAATTTTCATTGATTTTCATTGTCTATGTAGTATATTCATGTTTAACCTCTGAACTCAAAGAAGAAAGAAGAGTGACTGACGCTGGTATAAGCACATCTGGTTTGATCTAACGGAGGGTGATCCCTGTGACCTGCTCACAGATGTTTCCTATCACATGTAAGTGGTGTAATGGTGCACCTAACTATCATTTCACTCTAGTGTTTAATTGCATTCATGCGAACCTGCTAACTACGCTGGGAAAAATGGATTTACTTTGAAATAGTTTTCACTCAGAAAAGTTTATTTAGGTTCATTTCTCATAGAAATTAGTGAATGATAATGACTGACACACCAAATTAGTCCGTTAAAGCACTGAGTTTTTCTCCACACACACTTAGTTTAACCGTCTCCCAATAAATACTTATTTTCCCACCTTTTCTCAGACGTCATCCCTCCATGCCATCACATGGACGAAACAAGAGTTCAGATGGTGCTAGCGCTCGATGATTTGCTTTTCTGAACTAGTGAGGTGTGATTGGTGTTATTTCAGGATCATTGAGACACTATTATAACTTTTAGTCATATTTTGAATTAATTTTTTTTTATAATTATTTTTATTTCAATTTGAGTTATTTTTGTGCATCAAGTTAAACTAAATGAAAATGAGAAATTTTATTTCAAGCAATGAAACTTTGCTTTTCGTTTTAGTGACCTATAATAACCCTGATGGTTTATCAAGCCGGTTGGACGCCTTCTCTTTTCAGGCCTTTTCTGAGGTCATTCCAGTTGAGGATCTGTACGGACAGCAGCTGCTCATCCTCACACGCCGCTGTTTGCTTTAACTGGTTAGACATGATTGCACCGTCTGATTTAAGAGCAGCCAGCTCAAGCTTGACAACAAGCAGAGTTTTGCAGCTCACGCTAGAGGTGGATTGGCGAAGTTATCATACCAAGTTATTACTTGGTTAACTGTTTAGAGTGCAGTCGTAAAGGTGATTAGGATTAGGACTTAGTGTGTGATGTTGCTGTTTGAGCAGAAACAACATCTGCACAGCTACCACACTGAAATTCAATGCAAAGGAGATATTTTCTGGATTAATGATCTGAACTACAACAAACAGCTGGTAGGAACTACAACGGATGCAATTATGCATCATTTATAGTTATTACAATAGTAACTACTTGTAACATATGTAACAATAACACTTTTTGCGTGATTTTGCACGCAACTATCCCTAAGCTGGTAACTTTATTTGGTAACACTTTATTTTACAGTGTCATTGTTACATGTATTTACTGTAGAAATGATGCATATTTACATGCAATTAACCCTATAGTAAGTACATGTAATTAATTATTATTACTCAGTACTTAAATGTATAATTACACTGTAATACTGACAAGTGCAACCCTTTATTTGACAGTGTCATTGTTACATATGTTACATGTAGTTACTATTGTAATAAATATAAACCAGACCCTAATCCTAAACCTATAGTAAGTAAAACTAATTATTTAATTGTACTCAGAAGTTAAATGTATCACAGTGTAACAAAGACGGCTAAAATAAAGTGTAACCCCTAATCCTATCCCTACAGTAAAGTTCATGTGGTTAATTGTATAAACTACTAGTACACTAAAACAAGGACACGTTGTTAACTGACCAATTGCATTTGTTCATCTTAAGCCCATTTCTGGGACTTAGTTAAATCATTTCAACAGTTTCTGATATGCCAACCCTCCTGTCATTCTCCTAACCTGTAAAGTTCCCAGGTGTCCGGAGTGGGAAAAATCCGAACAAATCCTCCTCTCCGTTCATATTCCTCCTGTACCCTCCTCAGAACTTTCATCTGTCCAAGAGAGACAATAGAACATGCTGTTCAATATCAAATATGTTAGGAGCAGCCAAGAAGAAAGAGCATGCATCAGCCTGCTATCTTCAAAAAACATTCCTAACATAGGCATCATTTGGCAAAAGTCATGGAAACACGGTCTGCTGTTGACTCAGAATCACTGGAAGAGTTGGATGCTGACCTCTTCTGCTGTCAGACCCAGTGTGCTCTCCGCTTGCTTCTCTCTCTGAGCTTCTGGGTCGGCACTGTTCGAGGATAGCGGTCTCTGACGCTGAGGAGAAGAGTGAATTATTATAAGGCATCATCAGTATCACTAGTGCTCATAGTTGGAGTTGTTACTTAACAGAAATGCCTTATTTTCGAAAAACACAGCTCTGTTATATAGCAGCAACTGTTAAATCGACTGTTCTGTGACACACGGCTTTCACATGCCGCTTTTGAAAGAGATGTTATTATTATTAAACATTACCCGTCCTGCACCATTTGTGATCAACAACGCACCTCATAAACTCTCTGAAGCTCATTTCGTTCTCTCGTGCTTGATGTGTGCGTGGTTTGGATTCAGTGTAAATATTTACATCTTAAAATCAAACACTGCAATATAAAGATAAAATTCCCTGCCTGGCTCAGTTTTAATGGATTTGGTGTTATGGTGGTTTTTATCACATATTAAAGGGAATGCTTCATCATTGCAGCGTTAGCCCCGCCCACTGAGGAGGAGGAGAGAAGAGCGATACAGGACTGAAATAATTCACAGGATCATAACGCTGGGAATATTTATATTCAATAATGTGAATGTCTCAGTGGAGCTTTTTTACTTCACTGTGGATTCTTTGGTAAATCAATCGCATTTCGGCGACTTTTACGACTCAACAGTGATGAAACATTCTAATGCCTGATCTGATATGATTCATGTACAGTCAGATGATCTTTGTCTGTGTGTCAGTAAATCAAACCAGTGACTAAACGCTCAACTTCACCTTGTTTCTCTCAGTAGGATGAAAAGAATCTGTTATTTAAACTGTGATTGAAGTAGAACGTGATCAAAGAACGCTCCCTTTACTGTCGCTAGAGCTGTCAATCAAACAGCACGAGTTTATCAGTGACGCCAAAACTCATTTTATTCTACGAATCTCTTCGTTACACTGTTAGTTATGATGAAAGCATTCGTTAGTGTGCAGGAATTGAGTTGAATTGAGCTCAACAACATGTCTGTGATCGACTATAATGATCATCACTGCAACCTTTCGTGCCACGATCTCAATATAACGCAGCACTTTTCACGATTAGTTAACCTTGAGAGCCGTAATAGTAAAACATGCTAAAAGTTTTCACGAGAGTAATACTTTGTGATTAAATTATATATAGAAAGCGATCAAAGAACGCTCCCTTTGCCATCGCTGGAGCTGTCAATCAAACAGAAAGAGAATCGCCTGTTTTATTCAACGAATCTCTTAGTTACATCGTGTTTTCACTGTTAGTTATGATGAAAGCATTCGTTAGTGTGCAGAAATTGACGAGATCACTGCTTTCATGAGCTCAACAACATGTCTGTGATCGACTACAATGATCATCACTGCAACCTTTCCTGCCACGATCTCAATATAATGCCACAGATCAAATGTAATGCAACAATCGACACTTTTCACGATTAGTTAGAGCTATAATAGTAAAAATGTGCTGAAAGTTTTAGAGAGAGTAATACTGCTATTTCAAATGCAAAGATACTAGCCAATCACAGCAGTGGGCGTTTACACTGAAGTCTCACAGTAGACACGCCCCTTAAAACAGAGCGTTCAAATCAGAGGCTGTAATCAATAGAGCCATATTGCACAGCTACAAGTGTGATATTTAGCTTTGAGATTTGAATCTATGGCAAGAGAAATACATTCCACACGCTTTTTAAAGACCCTCTGTGGTTGTTTCTTATTTATTTCTGTCGAACTGCTGTATAAAAGCAATGCCACACTCATAGCTATGTGATATGGGTCTATATCAGTGATTCGGCTGTAGGACACTTCAGTCAATTATTAAAACTAAAGCATTCAGTACTATGAAAATGGGCTATCAATCAGCTGTATACTCATTACCACTTCCTGTTAAACCTGCACACAAGCCTCTAGCGCTCAGAACGGAGAGTTTGAGATAGGATCGCATTGGTCTACGCTGGGCCGAAAGAAACCCAGCAAACGGAGAGGGAAATCAGCTCCTTAACGTCTTGTTTGTTAGCTGAGGAGAGACGTTTCCCAAATCCACCGAGGAATTCCCTAAATCCTTTTCATCATATTGATATGAAACAGCTGCTCCAAATTTTGCCAGCCAGTTTGATGGGCTGCTGAGGAGTCCCACCCAAACTGCCCGTGCGCCAAAAACTACTGTAACAATAACAATAACACGATCTAGTGACCGGGGTGAAACCGGTTGTACACTAGCTGCTTATCTCAAGCTCATGATCCTGGACTAATGCGTCGTCGAAGAGTAATTCGCTGGTGAAGTGGATTTACTTATTGTAGTACTGTAATGTTTGAAGCAGATGTCATAACAAATGTCTATAGACTTTAAAACGAGCGGTTCGCTCATACATCCGTAAGATCTTACCTTCATGCGGTGGAAATATAAACCGGAACACAACGAGCGCTGAAACGGTCTATAAATGACTATGACTGTGAAGCCAACAGAACTTCCCTATTGCAAGAGAATTGGAATGATTGCTATAATTTTATAGTTGTGAACAGAGTTTTACTAAGGGGAATAAAGTAAATCCTTTCAAAAACACTGGTTATTGATCAGCGAGACAAACCTTAATTTATGTCGAGAAAGCAGAAATGAATGGGAAATGTGGAAATCCCATAAACTGCTTCCAATTTTAGTGTGAGAGAATGTGTATAAATATTTATTTAATTTGGTAAAAGATTGTTTAGCATTATTGAAGGTCTGAAACTGAAGCTCCAAGAGACTAATTAGTTCTTTACTAAGGAAATGTGGGTGAAATCTGTATCGCTTACTTGAGTCCAGACAGAGGTGTGAAATTGCTACTAATCGATAGCATTATCAATTAAGTCTGTAGAGCCCTGGAGGTCACAGTGGCCTTCCTAAAGCTTTTAGCTTCCTCCTTTCCAACATGACGCAACTAAATACTGAAACATGAAGGTTTTCTAATTATTTGATCTATTTTCTAAAAAACCATGATCGGCCTAATCGCCATGTGTTGCTCAGTTGTTTATACTAAACAAGGAAAACTATAGAAATAAGATGAGCGTTGGCATTTTTACCGGAGGCTTCTGGGTAGGATTCTTCATTCTGGAGTCAAACCCAGCTCTGTCGGTACGCAGCTGTCGTGATAAGGGATCCTGACACACAAAACCTAAGTGCGACAAACAGTTGCTGTTCAGACAAAAGTGTACTTTGATGATGATAAATGCATAATACGCTATTGATCATTTGCTCATTTCTATCCACCCAGATGTGTGTATCAAATCAAATATTCTGTTTGGTGCCTCGTTAGAACTTCCTCAATATTTTTTGTTGATGTACACTACTGTTCAAAAGGGTTTTTATTAAAGAAACTAATACTTTTCTTCAACAAGGACTGGGTTGAGGTAGGCAGGTCATTCAACAGTCAATTTGCATCCGTTGGCTTTCTTCTTATTCTTCTTCCGCTCTAGTCTATGGTAGCCCATAGAACCTTGCGGGGAAAGTTATGAAATTTGGCACACTGATAGAGGACAGTCCCAACATTAACTACAGCAAATTTGGTGTCTCTAGCTCAAAGTCTCTAGCGCCACCACTTGTCCAAAGTTTCACTCATGTTTACGCAAATAACTTTTGAACCATACTTATTCAACCACTTATTCCTTTGGTCAATACGATTGTTATGAATCTATTACGTTGTCCTCCATCCACCTGCCACTAGATGTCGCCCTCCCATTTCAAGGACTCTATCATTCACACTACATTTCCCATAAGTCCCTTACCCTCATGTTAATTACTGCCCAGCTGTAGCCAATCTATGTCACTATTTACGTTTACTCTGTAGCCCAGGTTATTTGGGAAGTCTTGTTAACCCTGTAACATTTCTGAGCGCTATCCTTGTCTTGTGTTGCCTGTTTTCGGATCATCGTTCTGTTGTTTATCTGCCTGCCCTTTTGAGCTTAGCCTGGATTATTTACTACGAGCTTGCCTTTTCCCTGTTATTACTGTTTGCTGTTGAGTTGACCATTGCCTATATGACTACGTTTTGGAAATAAAGCTGCAGTTGGATTTCAACCCCGCTGACTCCGTGTTACAACGATTCGATTGCACCATATGACATCATTTTCATGAAAATCAAATGAGATCAAAAAGTTATCAAAAGCCTTTTGATGAACCCAATCATTCTCGAATCACGCTCAAACAAATTCGAAGAGCATTCCAAATTGGATGCGAGGCTATATCTTGGTACATGTCATCACAAGCATATCCTGAGGCTACATGCTACATTTCGGCACAGCGCCACCTACTGGTCCAGAGATAGAGAAATGGCTATTTTTGCTTATAATGTCTGAAAAGTTTGGCCAAAGAATAATGAAACTGGTCTTGTTAGATTCAGCGCAGCATTCCAAGTTTTCCAGAAGCCTGAGAAGCTTTGAGACAGCACCACCTAGTGGTGAAATCAAATATTCATATGCTCGTAACTTTTGATGTGCTTTTTCATCTCCTTAGATTCCCGAATCCTTGCCAATCCCAATGATACCTAACATGCAAGGTTTCGCCTAATGGTTTGTGCAAAGCTTTTAGATTTGCAAATATCTTTGAAACTGATCAAGACAAAAACCACCGTAGGAAATTTGGAAACATAGGTCGTTGGCAATACAGCAATACAAAAAGCAATCAAAGTTGTGCATGGGTCATTTTTATTCAAGTCACACATGAAATAAAATGCTGAGATGCTTCTTTTTGCTTGGCACCTTAATGGCTGCTTGCTGCTGTATTTAGTCGTATCTGTTAATATTATTTAATGGACCCGAGTTGACATTGAAGGAGAGTTTATCAGTTGTACTGTGGTTTGAAATTGATGTAAAGTGATCATCAGAAATGTGGATCGCACAGACGCTGCCATAAAAATGAACAAGTTAAAATACTGCATGTGATCTACAACCATCACAGTACTGAGATCAATCATCACAGAGAGCATTTCTTTCTCTGGCGTCAGATTTCGAGTTTTTGGAGTGGTGACAACCTATTGCATAAGCACAACAAAACTTTGCCTTGAGCAATCATTATTTTCATGAGGGCTGCAGAGGTGTTTTCTTCAGCCAAACTGTGACAGTTCAATGAGTCATGCAAGCGTCTAATGTTTTGTTGACAATTCCTTCATGCGAGTCATCTAATGCAAACGAACTCCAACACTGCTGTGAGGATGTTTCCTAGGTTTTATCATTTAATCCAAATATATGATCAAAAACGGTGGTAATCACAGATGCATACAACTTGAACAATTTAAGGTAAATGCAATCAAATGAAATTAAATTGTTGTTGCACAACAGAGGTTTACTGTTAAAATTAAAACATGGAACAAAACCTGCAGACTTCAGATTCCAACAGCAATGTTTTTGTGCTTTAACATTAAAATACACCAGTCCATATCGCCATGTGATTAACTGTATATCCCTAAATGTGATTATTTATCCAAAAATTGCCCAATTCTGTAACATTTCATGTTAAGCTGGATTCAGCGATTCCCACGTTTTCCGGATCGCAAAAATCACAGGGCCCTGCAAAACCTCATGTAAGGGTGGAAAGCACAACCCTCCGTCCTCTTAACCGGTCATTACTGCACACCAAACAAATGTGACCCACATGACAAAAGCCACGGCCACAGACAGTAACCTGCAGTTATGGGTGTTCTGTGGTTTGAAAATGTGACCATACAAGAACATCAACAACATGAGACTGAAGTGAAGTGGTGGAGGACTGTGAAAAGGAAACTTACCCACAAGAGAAAACATATCGGAGATCATGCTGGCCTTTATCTTTAAATCGAGGGGAGCGTCACTAGAAATATAAAAAGGGGGAAAAATGTTTTAGTGCACTGTTCTATAAATCTTGTGGGCCTTGCTTTAGCACAGCATTATTTTCTTTCTCCAGCGAAATCATATATTGGACAGAATGTCTAAGCTGCTCATTTCCATTCAGTGAAATTTAATAGTGATTTACACAGTGTCAAGCTGCAAAAACCATCAGAACAGTAGTTTACGTGAACCCACGTGACTTCAGTTAAAGAGGTGTATGTCTTAGGTAATCGTTCCTCATGGCTGTTTTATTAAGTCGGGTACTATAAATACCATTAAAGTGTGAGATTATAACCTGCGCTGACAGAACATTCGTATCCTTCCACGTGCCATACGGTTCCCAACCAGGGCTGTCAAATATCAAAGCAGGTCCAAGGTTTTCATGGAGCAAATAAAATAATACGACTCAATCCTTTACAGTGAATACTATGAATACGGTCACTGCCTACAAAAACTGCATGTCTTTTTAAAGGGACAGTGTGACGAGCAGGGCGAGTCAGCTGCGCGCTACACCGGTCTCGTGTCTCTCACGGAGGAGCTCCGGAAGCGTAAAAGAGGAGCGACGACAGTGAGGGACGAGAGAGGACCAGGCCTGGACTTTATGTTGTGTTTTATTTTATCACTTGTGAGGCGAGTGATAATGAGCGTCAGCTGCGCGCTACACCGGTCTCGTGTCTCTCACGGAGGAGCTTTGGAAGCGTAAAAGAGGAGCGACGACAGTGAAGGACGAGAGAGGACCAGGCCTGGACTATATGTTGTGTTTTATTTTATCACTTGTGAGGCGAGTGATAATGAGCGTCAGCTGCACGCTACACCGGTCTCGTGTCTCTCACGGAGGAGCTCTGGAAGCGTAAAAGAGGAGCGACGACAGTGAAGGACGAGAGAGGACCAGGCCTGGACTTTATGTTGTGTTTTATTTTATCACTTGTGAGGCAAGTGATAATGAGCGTCAGCTGCACGCTACACCGGTCTCGTGTCTCTCACGGAGGAGCTCTGGAAGCGTAAAAGAGGAGCGACGACAGTGAAGGACGAGAGAGGACCAGGCCTGGACTTTATGTTGTGTTTTATTTTATCACTTGTGAGGCGAGTGATAATGAGCGTCAGCTGCACGCTACAAAACCGGTCTCGTGTCTCTCACGGAGGAGCTCTGGAAGCGTAAAAGAGGAGCGACGACAGTGAGGGACGAGAGAGGACCAGGACTGGACTTTATTTTGTGTTTTATGTTGTTTACTTTCGTTTTATTGTTTGGTTATTTTATAATTAAAAGTTGTTGAATGTTCATCGGTTCCCGCCTCCTCCTTCCCGTTCTTAAGAACCGTGTTCCAGACAGTTAACCTTCTGATATTTTGAAAAAATGTAAATGAAAGATCCAAAATATCATACGGGAGATGATTATTGAGTAACTAACGTTAATCGTTATGGATGTCACATATTTCTCAAGCAAGAGAAGTGAATAAATGTGAAATAATACAAGAAATTTGGCACAAAGCTCCAGATTTGTGTCTATTAAATCAGCGTGCCAGATGAACACAACTGGGTGATTTACCTTCTGAAAGCACTACACTTCCACTCGATACTGAATACAAATGTGAAGATGTTTAAACGTTTCCATTCTTGAGCCAAAACTGCTGTTTTTATGTTTATGAGCATGTTGACAAGTACACTTAATGGCAGGCTTGCGTTTGACTCGAGTCTTCATTAAGAACAACCCTCTAATTGGACAAATTGTGCATAAGGATTTGTTTGGCACATATAAACAGCCAAGTGTGAATTCTTTTGTAATGAGAAATATTATGCTTTTAATAGGAAGCGTTTTTGCTTGGTCTTTGTTGGTTAAGCAGGTCGAGGCTGGAGTTGTTATTTTTCAGCACGGTTGGGTGTTCAAACCCTTCTTCTGAACTTCAAGAAGCCGATGATGACTGAACCTGTCCTGTTCATGCTGATGCTCTCAAATGTATGCAAATCAATCCGGTTGCCTCAATATCTTAATGCAGAGCATCAAAGCTTCTGATCCAGTTTTGGACAAGTCTTGACCTGAAGACATCCAACAGATCTTTGATGGCTGAACGAATCACCTGTTCCGAGAAATCCTTCCACTCATCTGGTGTTACGCTTTGAAATGGGCTTTTCTTGGAGGCTTTGATTTGATCCCACCAGATACTGCGGCGTAGACCGGCGACCTCGCAAGGAATGCTGCTTTACACCATATTGAACTTTACATGGATGAACATCAGACTTACAGTCTTTACAACGGCATGCACTTCATAAAAGTCCTGGATCACATTTAAAACTTACAACTGTTTTATGGAGTTTTTGTCGACTGAAAGTGTTTTGGAAAGTCTCAATCATTTAACATTTTTAAAGTTGTTAAACTACTGCACAGTCTATTGAACCCACTGAACACTTTAGTTTGGAGTCCAATTCTCAATATTAACTAGTTAATATTAACAATAATTTGTATAAATATTTACTTATACAAATTATTATTGTAATTTTTATAATTGTTAATTGTTTTATAATTGTATTGTTAATTTTTATAATTTATTTCAATATTTTTTTTACAATATTAACTAATTAAAATGAATATTATTAAGATATTGGCTGTTTATTAGTACTTATTAATGCTTTTTTAAACTTATTCTGCATTACCATTTTCTACATGCCTTAATTCTACCTAATATCTAAACTTAACTAACTAATAATAAAGTTGTACTTAACAGTTAATAGTGAGAAATGGACCCTAAACGTCTTTAAAAATTACTAAAAGGGCCAAAATGCATTTCTATATTTGCCAAAAATTTGTGGTTTGAATGGCAGCATGTGATGGAAATATAAAGTGATCTCAAATTGCTTTTGCCTGTATAACACAAGCAGAACACAAACACCCAAAGCAGTTATTGTACACATCACACACACACATAAGAAAATGGAAAAATAAAAGGATTGGTGTGTGTGCGTCGCTCACCATGCCAATGAGGGAGAGAGGTTCACTTCCAAGAGCCACGGTTTGAGGTTGGAATCAATGAGAACGTCAAAACCATACAGTTCTGCGAATTGAGACACACACACACACACACACACACGCAGTGAGACGGGTGAATGCGAGGACACCCACCACACAGAGGCGGTCAGCGCTACGGAGAGCAGTCTGTAAATGCAAATGAACAGATTAAAGCAGTAATGGAAGAAGAAACATAGGCCACAAACACATTGAAAACCTCTTTAACAAACAGAAGTAAACCACTGGTTCTCAAACTGGGGTGTGTGAGTTTTGACATTCATTTAGTCACCTTAAAATAACGTTAAAACCGAGCACGTATTTGTAACAGGCAAAATGTCGTGAACGCATGACATCCAATCTTTTGCGGTCAAAACTGCTTCCATACAAGCAGCGTGCAAATATGTGTCAAGAAGAATATGGTGTCTTAGCAAATCGCGCTGCATTACTGCCATTCTCGACAATGTACTTTTATTAAAGTGGGGATTTTAGCGTGAACAACAAATATTGCATCTATTATTAAAAAGTGTAGTAGTAAAAAATATACAGAATTATTGTAAATGTGGAGGTCACTCTCTGATTTTTGTTGGGGTTTAATGTAAAAATGTTTGTGTTAAAAAAGTATCTTTTTGATAACAGAGAAATTTCACAATTCTCGACTGCATTATACCACAACCAAAAATGTTCAAACATTTTATAAGACAAGTGAAGAGTCAAATTATACGTGACAGGACAAATAAACACAATAGAATGAAGATACAAAAGAAATAAACAAAGCTTTAAGATTTTCAGGAAGGTCATGATAGTAGTGTTCAGAAATAAAATAATCAAAATGTACATTAACAAACCGCATAGACGTCACTGTATGAATTAAATATAGATTAATCCTTAACAAAGCTACAAAAGTTATTCAGTCAAGAGCAGTGAGTGTTGCCCTTTGTTGTTGTTGTTTGATTAATATTAATGAAAAAGACATCAGATTAATTAGGCTGCTGTCACTTTAAGAGCTGATGCAGATCTGATTTTCTCCCACGCTAGCCAAAGGATGAAATCTCTACTCTCCTCCATGTCATCCAAGAAGATTTCTTGAGTTGAAAAGAAATGAAGAGGAACTCATTCCAGGATTGTTCTCCATATAGTGTTCAATGGGGTTCAACGGGTCCAGTGTTTACAAAGTGAACATCAAAGACTGAGTCAAACGCCTTTACAAAAAAAGGTAAAACAATGATGTTGGTCAATTTTGAAGTTTGAGGAGAAGATGAGATGGAGTACTTCCTCCTACGTCACGTGAGCTTTCCAGCGTGATGACGTGATGTGTGGCACATCAGAGCAGCGCAAGACCAGCATTTGTGGTTAAAAAGTATATAAAGTTTATTTTTTTTAATAAAATGTGCGACGGTTTCTCTAGATCAGACTCTTATTCCTCGTCTGGATCATGTTGAAGCTGCACTGAAACTGACATTGTTGAACCCCATTGAAGTCCACTCTATGGAGAACAACCCTGGAATGATTCATTTCTTTTCCACTGAAGAAAGAAAGACATGAACATCATGGAGTAAATTTTCAGGAAGTAAAATAATCTACTGCATCACATTTTCAGATACCGAAATATATCGATATATTTAAATATATCAGTCAATCCAGAAAGTTTGAGAAATAAAACTTTTATATAAATAATGAATGCGTAATGAACAGAGCGAGCAAAGCGAATTCCCTTAATAACAGAAAATTTACACACTGTTTCCTAATTTTAAATCATCAGCAAAGATAATGTATTTCCCAGCCCTAAAGAGCAGCACAATCCTCCCACCTTTTGAAACCGTCTTTATGTAGCACCAAATGCTCTCTGGTGTCCTGTCTACATTCACTGACAGAAGAGAGAGAGTGTTTGAACGTGTGTGTAAACCGAGTTCGTCGAGTGGGGCGACATAGACTATAAATAATCCTGTGCCGGCCTGCTAACTTTATACTATTTCATGATCCCACTATTCCCACTCCACCTGTACCTGTCTATATCACTAGATTGATGGCGGTTCAGTTCTTATGCGTCTCATTTGAAAATAATACATCAATTATTTTTGCTAAATGCTTTCCTCCTGTCCTAGATTCAGATTATAAATAAGAAAATCCATCATAAAACTATTTATTACAAAACAATGATAATCTAAACGAGACCGAAATAATGAAGAGTGCATAAATAAATGTTTTTAATATTTATTGTGTGAAAACTATTTCTATCGGTGTGCATTTTGCCTGAATAAATGACACTATTTTTACTGTTTAGTGGTGAACTATTTTTAAATTCATAAGCATTCGCGCAATTAATTTAGAAAAATCCGCATTTATAAACGATCTGTGCGTTCCAGTTCACCTATGACCCCGTGTGATTTTTTTAAGGCAGATCCCAAACCAGATTATGTCATACACGAGGATTTCAGAAACCGGTTATGCATGGTATACTATAATCCGTTTATTTGTAAACAGGTAGAATATGCAAGTAAAAGCATCTGGACTTGGTTATCCAATCACTGAAGACCTCTGGTCACTCATCAGCTGACGGGATTCAATGTTTAGATAAATCCATAACTATGTCCAGATGTTCTGGAATGAGATTTTACCTGCTGCTCCATAAATCAAGCGTAACAATGACCGAAGCGCAGCTCACACAGAAGTCCTGGACAAACCAAGCATGTGAATCTGAATTGGCAAATCTTTCACCCTCACACGAAATTCCAGAACGTAAGGGATTATGTTGAAATTTGGATTTCGCCTGCGAAACTTCACCGAACAACGTCTAACGTCTAGCGTCTAGTGTGTGTTTAATGTGTCGATCATCTCTAGTTCATTTATAGCATCAAATAAACATGAATGAACATCAGAAGGAATGTTGTTTCAAGTTCACCAACGTTCATCTACTCACTCCCCTGACCGCTTTGACCCACACAATGACGGATTATGATTGGTCAGATCGCCTGTCAATCAAACTGCAAAGTCTCAATCATGACTGTCGCAATTAAAGTGGAATGTGACAGTGAATAAAAGGTGTTGATTGTGGCATTGTTTAGATCTGATCATGTTGCATCATTTTTTTTTTTGTGGCATTGAGCACCAGTCACACGTCTCTTATGTTCACGAATGCAATGCTCAGTCAAATGCGTTTAGATTACTTACCAGGGAATCCGCTGAAAACACTGGAAATTCAATGTGTGAATGCTCTGTCGTTCCCTGAATTCTCTCATCATATTCAACAAAGTGCAGATATACGTAAATAACAGATTCATTTTGCATTGCAGTCAGCTGTTTTTTTGCTCACTTTCAATATATAAATTATTCCCAGCTTGAATAACTAACCAAACCAACTGCTAAAATAACCGATGTGAAGTCTTTGTTTTCTAATCCATAAAAAGCAATAAACAAATTCATACATTTTTCTCGGCTTGATCGCCTTTTCGCTTGAAGCAAATAGGAGCACTATAAGTATTTGACATAAAAAAACAATACGCAAACATTTAATAAGGTATAAAAATTGCCCCTACAAAGGCAAAAAAATTTCTTCCACTTCGACTTAATGGAGAAGTGGCCCTGCTTGTTATTATAACCTTTGTTTTACTAGGAAAAGCACATTGAGATTAAAAATCTCTTTTAAAACAGCGTCCCGGCCGAGATGAGCAGCAACACGGCTCGCGGATAACACAAACATTTACACACACAAGCACAATAAATGGACAAGATATATAGTAAAAAAGAATATCAATACATTACTAGTCAAAAAAAACTACAGCCCCATGTTTCTGTCTTCAAGTCACGTCAAATCTTTTTAAAACTCCCTACGTTGCAACTGAGTTTGCAAGTTATTCCAGGCGGAGGGAGCAGCCAATTTAAATGCCTTCTCCCCAGTTCAGGACGCACTCCGGGAAGAGACCGTAAGACAAATTCCTGCGACCGAAGGCTTTTGCTTCCACCTTGTTTTTTTTTGCAAATATAAGCATGGAGATATAGACGGTAGATTCATAAATAAAAATATGCCAGTGTTGTAGTCTCTGGATAGACAACGCAGACCGTCCGACCTGAGCACACGACACACGACGATTTGTTCTGAACCTCAATACGCCAGTGTCTTAAGCAGGTAAACACTGAGAAGATGTGTGCATATATATAACATCACGATAGTCTAGTACAGAAATAAATGTTGCGGCAACAAGCCTCTTTTTAGCCTCGAAGGAATTGATTCTAAAATAGAAACCCAATTTCACTTTGAATCTCTTCACCAATTGCTGAACATGAGGGCCAAAGGAATTCCCAGATACAATCTCCGATCCTTGAGAAGTAGTGATAGAAGGAAGATGATCAGGGATTGATTTTGGTTTAGAAAACAACATGAATTTTGTTTTATCCGCCTTTAATACCAATTTTAATTCAAATAGGTTAAGCAAGCTGTAACTGAGAAATTGCCAGATTAAGTGTGAGTGCTGAACTATATATAATTGTATCATCAGCATAATAATGAAAAACTTGAATTACGAACGTTTTGATCTATATATATATATATAGTAAATAAGAGTGGTCCTAGGACTGACCCCTGTGGCACACCTTTAGTTACATTAAGTGAACAAGAACTAAAACCTTCTTGTAAGCTTGCAGGGATTTCACGACTACCTGTTTGTAGTAGTCGATTAGTTAAGCAGAAGAGTAGTTGACTAGTTAACGAATCAGTGTTTTGGCTTAAACCTAATGAGCAGCCTACATAGACATTTCAAGGCATCGTTCATGCTCCTGATGCAAAAATGCCAATGGCCAAAACAGTCCTGTGATTTGATCCCGTGTGCAGCAAAACAGAACATTATTAAGAAAATGTCGGTTTAAATTTTCCATTGAAATCAACTGATCCTTCACCGGCAGTTTGATTGACAGGCGATCTGACCAATCATAATCCGTCATTGTGTGGGTCAAAGCGGTCAGGGGAGTGAGTAGATGAACGTTGGTGAAGTTGAATCACGTCTTGAAACAACATTCCTTCTGATGTTCATTCATGTTTATTTGATGCTATAAATGAACTAGAGATGATCGACACATTAAACACACACTAGACGCTATTTAACTTCTATTTTAAATAAGAAACCGTTTCATACGTTGTCAGTGTCCTCTTTCGATGTATTTTTCACTGCGTGAGAACATGATGTGTGGCGTGAGAGCGGACATAGCAACAGTAACTAAAGGGGCGGGGCTTTGCGAAGGGTCGTTTGTTTTATTTTAATCATTTATTTCATTTTTCTTGAATTCGGGGGGTAGCACTGTTACCCCGAGCCCATGGTAATGTTCAACCCTGACTATTGAAGCTCAGCGGGATCTTGAACAGAGCTACAGACGACTACATCTTTCTTCAGTCAGCTCTAAACACACAACATGAGCTGAAAGACACACTTAATTACTCAAGATGTGCAAAAGCACCATTTTGCATTGCGAACACACGTACAAACACAAACAGCACGCTCCATACGCATTCACACTCCGCTTCAAGCAGCGAGCAGCCAACAGCCCATGTGCAACACATTTTCCCCCAATTAGGAGCAGACACCGGTCCTGCCCGCACCTCAGCCCTCACAGGCCGTCTCGCTCCCTCCGTCTCTCTTCTCTGGGCTTTTGTGGCTCTTTAATGTGTGCTGGGAGGGCCCATTAACATCGCCGCAAAATATTCACAGTGAGGAGAATAAATAAGCACCAACAAGGGAAGATCAAAGCCGAGCGATATTACGAGCCGTCGGGCACTGGAATCGAAAAAAACAAGCCCAAACCAAAGTCACCACAACAACAATAACAAGGCCGTAACGTATCATCTCACTGGGTGTCTCCAGCGTCTGCTGTGTCACTTCACATTGTTGCATCACTGCAGAAATGAATCGTATTCCTGCTGGTTTTGGGTGTCTTTTCATAAACAATATAATAGAGGGTGGAGTGGCTCGCATGAACTCTGATGAAATATTGCTTGACTTCTAAGCGATCGCAGTGCTGGAGAGAACCTCGTGTCACTTCGGCGTGGAAACTACTTTCACTCATATTTTTATATCATTGGTCCAAATGTTCCTATGTTTAAGGAATAGTTCATCCAAAATATGCAAGCTGTTGTTTTTGAAAACCCATTTTGTCAAATATCTTGGGCATTACTGTAACTGCAGGGGGGAAAAAATAATGGGGTCGCGTTCAAATTATGATCGGGAACTGACAAGACGCCAAAAATACAGGATCCGAAACATTGTCACACCGTCCACTTGTGTTCATGGTTCTGTCGATGTGGATAGTAACTTGCTACTGAATCTATAGCGCCATGTCTATGAGAAATTATGCTTCTCAATATCTGAGTCACACTTTTACTGCTCACAGAAGAACAAATAAATGAGGGGGGAAGCTGTATAACCATCTCTCAGCATTTCGAACTAAATCTTTTGTTTTTTTGGTGCCCGATGTTTGTCCAATCTTCATCAAAATTGGCTCAGATCATCCTCACACCAAGCCTCGCAAATGTACAGCAAGTAATTGGAGTTTTGATTTTCAACTGTTTCAAACAAAAAGGTGAGAATTACAGATGAGATTACAGATTTCTAGTGAAGTTTAAAGTTTTGCTGATGCTTAACACCATGTTGGTCAGGCTGGGAATAGGAG